>VMDO01012772.1:0-60836 GCA_007922755.1 Pedetes capensis
TTGTGAAAAGCGCTGCATTGAACATGGAGATGCAGGTGTCTCTATGGTATGATGACTCATCTCCCTTTGGGTAAATTCCCAATAGTGTTATAGCTGGGTCATATGGTAGTTCTATTTTTAGTTTTTTGAGGTACCTCCATATTGATTTCCATAGTGGTTGCACCAATTTACAGCTCCACCAGCAATGTAAAAGTGTTCTTAAAATGCTACTCTGGCCGGGCACGGTGGCGCACGCCTGTAATCCCAGCGGTTTGGGAGGCAGAGGCAGGAGGATCACAAGTTCGAGACCAGAGGCAGTCTGCGTAATTTAGTGAGACCCTGTCTCAAAAAGTTAAAAAAAAAAAAATGGGCTGGGGTTGCAGCTTAGTGGTCCAGCACTTGCAAAGCATGCAGGCACGAGGCCTGGGTTCAACCCCCAGTACTGAAAAAAAAAAAAAAAAGCTACTCTGAACATGTGAGAATCTGTGTCCTGAGCAAAAAGGTTCTGACTGACTTTTTAGGTCAGGCTCTGCAGATCTCTGCTGGGCAGGGACTGCCGCTGTGGCAGTGGCTGGTGGGAACACGGAAGCAACTGCATCTTGCTTTTCAACAGATTCTGTATTTCAGTGAATGGACGCTGGCTTCTAAGCCATGCTCCGAATCAGCTCACAGTGATGAGTATTACTGCTTCACTGTTTCTCAGCCCGTAACATTCGCTGGGGCACACAGCGGGTTGAAGTTGGTGAAGCAGGTCTCTGAGTGCCCGGAAGGGCCAGGTGTGAGGCGGCGCACACACACAGCCTCGGGCTCACCACTGTAATCGCTTTCATTGTTCAGATCACAATCACCTCCTCCCTGGTCAAACATTTCAGCTGTTCCCTTAGTGCTACACAGTGTATGCATATTAATTATTTTAATGTATGTGATGAATATTTATGCATCCAAGCCCATATATAAAATTCCACTACAAAGATGAAGATAATAAACCAATAATAATGGAGGGATACCAATTATTCTAGTCAATTTCTTACTATATTGAACACTTGAAATCTAACCCTCCTCTCAGTTCCCTTGTTGTTGTTGTTAGGTGCCTTCGAGTCGGTGTCCAACTCATAGTCACCCTGCATACAACAGGTGAAACACTATTGTCAGTGGTTCTCTACTGTTCATAGGGTTTTCAATGGAGGATTGATTTTTGGGAGTGGGTTGCTGGATCCTTCTCCTAAGCCTACAGCACCTGGTGTTCCCAGGCGGTCTCCCATCCAAGTACTAACCAGGCCCCACCCTGCTTAGCTTCCGAGATCTGACGGGATTGGATGCCACACGGCTTCCCTAGAACAGGTAATATTATCTCTTTCACCCAAGAGGGTACTGAGGGCCAGCATGATTAAATGACTTGCAAAGGTATCACGTATAACTGAGAGAGTGACATTAGAACACATTTTTCTGGGACATCCAATTCCATAGCTACTATACTTCAGCAACTTTCTTCAGATTTTCTCTTTGAAGGAATGTCATTGTGTCTGCTAGACTGGCTGCCCGTAGGGTCATTATTGTGTTAGTCACGTGGGTTTGCACCACCTCCTCTCTTCCCAGCTTCTGCCCCAAGCATTCAACATGAAACCATCGGTGCACATCCACCAAAGGAAGACAAGCCCCTGATTGAGAAGCCCCTGATGTAGAAGTCTCTTTTGGAGCATGACTCACTCAGCAGTACCTGCCCACCTGCAGTCACCTTCCTCATCCTAAGCACAGAAATTGTTTCTGGTACTTCTGCTTAAGATGACTAATTCAGAAATCAAACATTTTGAATTCTAGACTTGTGAGTGAACGCATATGGTGAGCAAAGTCCCTCTGGGAATTTGAAGTTTTTTACTATGTATACGGGAGAAGGACATGGCAACCCACTCCCAAAGCAATCCCGAAACAATCTGCCACTGAGAACCCTATGAGGGTCGCTATGAGTCGGACATGACTCGATGGCACCTAACACAACAAAAACAACTATTTATACAATGGTGTTTGCTTCTTCCCATCCCATGTCCTCTCTGCTGTGTGCTTTGTCACTGAGGTCTGGCCTTGGTGGCTTGACAGAGGAGGAGCCTGTGGCTGGGCGAGGCTAAGTCACTGTCCCAAAGCCCCTCTATAGCAGGAGGGGAGCCAGGATGTGAGCCCAGGTGTGCTGCACACCAGAGCCTCCCAGGAGGCCGTGTGGCCGCGCCTGCATGGATGCAGGGACAAACAATGCGCTGGCTCCTCACCTGCCAAGCCCAGAGCCCCAGCCACTCCTGTTCTGCTTGACTTCTCTGTTTGTCAACTTGGCAGTGAGCATTTTTGGCAGCCAGTGTTCTCTGTGAGCTTCTGGGTGTGTGTTTGATGAGGATAGAGCTGCTGTTTGCTGCATAGCTACTGTAACGCCTGGTGTTTCAGGCTATTACTGTGTATTACTGACACCATCATTACATATTGTGCTCTCTGTTTGACAACTGGGGAAAGAAAACTGATACAGGGAAAGCTGAGTAGGTTGGCCAGTGACACACAGGCAGTAAATGGCAGAGGCAAGGTCTGTACTCAAGACAGACTGACTTTTAGGTACCGCACTGGGTGCGATGGGCCAGGAGTACTGGGTTTGCACTGGCAGGTCCAATGGCCTGTTTTACTGCTGGGGAAATCAAGTCCTTGAGTGGAAGGGATTAGGCGAAGTGAACACCTTATGGCCTGAGCTGCAGAAGGAGTAATCCTGCCTGACCTCTGCACGGTGCCATGCTGGGGTCGCTCTCTGTTATGCGTCACCCACAGGAGCTCATGATTGAGCGGTGCTATTCGGCAAAGGTACTCACCCGTGGTAAACTCTGGCCACACATATCCCAGGAATATAACTCTCCCGGCCAGTGCTGAGAGAAATGGCTTTCCACCAGCCGCCTTCACTGTCAAAACAGAGCAAAGACAGGTGTCCAGGTAAATGGCAGAGTCAGGATTAATGAATGGTCAACAGATGAAACCCATGGCCGCTTGGGACATTCTGCTTCTAAGGTCTGTCATGGGCTATTTGATCTGAATTTCTCCATCTGAATATTTAGTTTTTAATGCCCATGTGCCTAGTGGGCATCCCTCCATTGCAAGGTGCCTTGGAAACCTGACCACATGCTGGCAGTGGCTTTTCTTCAGCGATTTTGGCTGCTAATGTGCTTAATCAATGTTCATAGTTGGAGCCTTTTTTTTTTTTTTTTTTTTTTTGCAGTACTGGGGGTTGAACCCAGGGCCTCGTGCTTGCATGCTCTGCAAGTGCTGGATCACTGAGCTGCACCCTCAGCCCATTTTTTTTTTTTTTTTTTTTTTTTTTTTTTTTTTTTTTTTTTTTTTTTTACTTTTTTTTGAGACAGGATCTCACTAAATCACACAGACTGCCTCTGGTCTCGAACTTGCGATCCTCCTGCCTCCACCTCTCCAGCCGCTGGGTTTACAGGTGTGTGCCACCGCGCCTGGCTTAGTTGGAGCCCTTTTAAAAATAAATGTTAATTGTATTAGCTTTTCCCCTGAAGTATCACATCAGCAAATTGTTTGCCTGTGTCTTTATTGGTCAGGATTTCAAAGAAGGGGCTTAGAGCCCCTATTTTGTTCCTGAGACTGTCTGCATCAGACTGAAGAGACAGCAGGAATAGAAAGCAATATTGTTTATACACAAAAGTGTTTTCAGAACCTGAGTCCTCCTTCCCAATTTTCCCTGGCATACAGTAGTATACTGCCCGTGTGGTTGCAAGGAGGCCAGTGGGGAAACTTGGGTTATAAAAGGTCTCAAAAGCCACATTAAGGAATTTAAATTCTTTCCAGCAGGCAATGGGGAGTCATCGACTGTTTTAGAGTACTGGCAGTATTAAGGGGCGGGATCACAGTAGGTGTCGAATTTCTCACTTGGCAGTAGGACCAGGGCCCCTGTGGAACTGGATAACTGTAGTCACAAATTTAATGATTCCCATCCAAAGGGGATTCCTCCTGTTCCAAGGATTACAAAAGTTTTGAAAAGCTAACTTACTCAGAAATTACCCGGAGCTTCTCGCCACGGCGGAATATCGGGGGGCTGATGTCAGGAGATGGGTAATCACTCAACACAGCCAGGAAGTCGCTCTCCAGTCCTGGGAGGTGAAGCAGAGGGTGCGTTTTGACTCAAGGAGACAGAGAGGCAGTGAGGAGTGGGCATGGCCATGCCATGGGGGACTGCTGGGAATGCTCTGCCGGAGCCCCTCACTTTCTGTGAAGCACAGTGTGCCCACCCTCCCCCAGAGAGCAGTGAGTGTGCCTGAAAAGCCCCAGGGATTGGGGATTAGGAGGCGTCCTGCTGCCCTCAGGCCCGCCTTGGCTTCAGGGGCTGCCCTGCATCCACAAGCCTCGGTCACTCCATCTTTAAAATGGGGCTAATATCTGGGTCCAGAGTCCTTCTGAGAGGAGATGGAAGCATGCGGCATTGTCTCAGGGACAATGGAGTGCTGTAAAGCATCCGTTCTGGGTGGGGGCATAGCTTAGTGATAGACTGCTTCCATAGCCCGTGCAAGGTTCCATCCCTAGAGCCGTGGAACACCCTGCTTAGTGCCATTGCCTGGTGCCCTCCCTGGAATTGTGGGATAAGGGGATGAGATTAAATGATTCTGACGGCCCTCCAAGGACCAAGAGGCACAAAACCTGAAATCTCTTCCTTGTAGAGAATGGGGCACTGCTCTGGGGACTGAGTCAGCAGGAATGAGGTGGCAGAAGAAAAATTAGTACTTTTTATTGTATGTATATTGAAAGTAATTTTAGTGAAGTTTTGAAAAATGAAGAATGCCATTTGGTTCTTGTGAGTCTGGCTCACTATAGAGATACAGAGTGATGAGATAGAAGTTTCCTTTGGGATGCTAAGTGGGATCTACTTTACGTCCTTAGTGATTTGCCCCATAGTTCATGCGTGTTTGTTCGATGCAGGGTAATATCAGATGGGTTTGGAGGGAAATACTGTCTTACAAAGCAGAAGATACAGTAATTGTTGGCCACATCAGTTACCCGCCCCCCACTTGCTGGCCTGGTATGTGACTGGCGATTCTGGGTAACACATTTACTCAGCCCCGAGGCATTGCTGAGCACCTGCCCTGAGCGCAGCAGCAGGAAGAGAGCCTGCTGTCTCTCAGTGCTGTAGGAGCCCGAGGTCAGAGGGTGTGCCACTGAGCATGGGAAAACCATTCCCTGTGTCCGGGCCCAGGAAGCTCTGGAGAAATCCCAGTGCCCTGGCACGCAGGCTGAGCGTTCCCAGCAGGCCGCTTTCCAGGGTGCAGGGAGCCCAGCTACAGGCTCTTCCAGCCCCCATGTCCTCCACTCCCCTAAGCCTCTTGGCTTGACCAAATTGAAAGATTAAGCCCTAGAATAGGAAAGAGGAATGAAGTTTTCAGTAAAACGTTTGGTTGTTAATTGGTTGTTGTTGTTGGGTGCCGTCAAGTCAGTATCCAACTCATAGTGACCCTCATAGGGTTTTCAATGGCTGCCTGTTTCGGGATTGCCTTGGGAGTGGATTGCCATATCCTTCTCCCATTTTTGTGGTGCTGGGAATTGAACTCGGGACCTCAGAGACTGCAGCGCAGTGCTCTACCAACTGAGCTAAATCCCAGCCCTGTTAATTGGTAGATGAACGAAAAACAAACAGGTTATCACCATGGAACATTGAACGCCAATGTGCTCCTTTGGGGAAACTAAGTCACAGGCCATAAAGTACATAAAAGCAAGAGCTCCTAGGTGAGAGACAGAAACTGAATGTGACCTTTGAGGTACTTAGGAATCGTAGAGATTCCGGGGTTCCGGGGGAACAGCAATGTCAGGCCATGGAGGGGCTCGCCTGCGGAGGCCTCTCGCCTATCCGATGCAAGCCGCACCTCCCTCACACTCTGCGTGGCCAAATTCGGAAAAGGGGTTCTTTCCCTGTGTGGTCCAGGCCCCACCACAGTCATCAAAGGCAGTACTAAAGTTGTACTAGGTTTGAAGCCAGAAGTCCTGAGTTCTGAGGGGCCGATCCAGATTGGGTTGGGCATGAAGCTATGTGACTTTGGAGGTCTTCTTTAAGAAGGAAGGTGAAATTGCGAATGCACACTGAAGCAGGGTCTCCTGCAGAGCCCAGCATCAGCACGGGGCCCAGGGCACGTGGTTTGTTCACTCTCTGACAAGTTGGCCCAGCTGCAGAGGCTGGCAGGGCAGAGGTGAAGTGGTTCAGCGGGGACCATCCTTCTCCTGGGCTGGGGTGTCCGCGTCTGGAGAGGGATGGGTTGGAAAGGCCCTCGTGACTCCATTCTTGCTGGTCTAATGGCCCCAAATACCCAAGGGTTGTTACTAACTCAGCTCCCTCGGCTGCGAGTGACAGGCCCTTCTCAGACCTCCCAGGCTCCCTGTGCCGCAGAGCCTCTGCGGAGGCTGTGCCCTCTGCCAGGACACACTGGCTGTCCTGCCCTCTGCCCTCTCCTTCACCACCCTCAGCCCTCCCGCTCTCCTCACCTGACCCAGCCCTTGGGACTGTCATTTTTTTTTTTATTAGAAATTTTTAATGTACATCATAATGTGATTCATTTTGACGTGCTTTTCATTGTGAAAATTTTCATATATGCAATTTGATAAACATCATTCATATAGGTTACTGCTTACCCTCCCCTATGCTTCCCCCCCTACCCCCCTTCCCATCTAAGCTTCCCATCCAAGTCTTCTCTTTTACTATGTAGTATTTGGAACAGCGCCCCCACGTTGCACTGTCACATTGGCGTCACTGTTGGGGTGGGGGGGGTCCTCTCCTGACCTGGCCATGAGCTCCAGGGGAGGAGGGCATGTGTCTTCCATGTCCTGCAGTCCGAGCCTGGCCTGAGCCTGTCCACTGCAGGCTGCTCAGGCAGGTGTACAGAGTGCAGTGTGGAGCAGTCCCTGGCCTTTGTGTGGCATCTTTAGAAGGGACCGATTGGTGACAGGCAGCAAGTGAGCGGCATCCTTGAAGCTCCTTGTGAAGAGCAAGGGTTGACATGAGGCCTGCAGGATATGTCCTCTGTGACAAGCACAGAGCCTTGAGATGGATCTGTGTGTGTGGAGGGGTTTGTGCTTTGATGTTGGGGTCAAGGTTGACAATGAGGCAGAATAACCACCTTCAAACGGTAAAAACAAACACTAACAGAAGCAAAAACAAAAGCACCATCTCATTATAAAAACAAGTGCTGCAATGAAAGAAAAGGTGGTGAGCGTCAGAGAGTTTCAGTTTCACAGTAGCAGAGTGAATTTCCTGTGGGTTTTCCATAACCGTGGTGTGTTCTGTCTAGAACGTCTAAACATCACAGATAACCTTGTCTCTCAGCTTTTGCCTCCGGCTCTGGTGGCCTGCAGCTGGTCTTTGGAGGAACCTCACAGGTGCCCCATCTCCTTTTTTTTTTTTTTTTTTTTTTTTGCGGTACTGGGGATTGAACCCAGGGCCTCACACTTGGATGCTCTGCAAGTGCTGGACCACTGAGCGGCACCCCAAGCCCATGTTTTAACTTTTTGAGACAGGGTCTCGCTACGTTTCCCAGACTGCCTCTGGTCTCGAACTTGCGATCCTCCTGCCTCTGCCTCCCGAGCCGCTGGGATTACAGGCGTGCACCACCGCGCCCGGCCCCATCTCCTTTTTACCGGGCTTGGGAAAACAGAGGCACGTGGCTGGAAGTGACTGCAGCCTGGTTCACCTCTGGGGAAGGGCCCTGTCCTGAGCAAGCCTGGGCACCCAGATCCCTTCTGTCTTCCCTGCGCTTTGATCTCTACCATGAAGTCAGTGCCAGGGCAGCACTTACATTGATCCTCAAATTCTGACATTTCTTCATTTAATTCACGGAGCCCCTGCTTCATGAAGACCTGAGCCTTTGAATCCGACCAGGTAATTGAGTGAGTTAGAGGGAGAAAGGAGCGCTGGGGGGCGAGGGGGTGACTGCAGACTGAAGCAAGCGAATTAAGTGAAGAAATCTGTGCGCAGGGTGAAAGAAATCCAGAGAGAATTTTCAGAAGAGCTTTATCGAAAGAGAATGGGCTTTAAAATCAGCCAGACCTGGAGTAAATCCATGTCCACCATTTAGTAGCTCTGTGATTTGGGAAAATACTTATTTTTAACTAATCTGAGCTTGGTTTCTTCACGTATAAAAATGGGAAATATCAAAATTTGCTTCGCGCCATGGCTTGGTGTACACGGGGCAGCCAGAATCATTTCCACGAGGAGCAGAGTTACTATTCTGCAACCTGAGACCAGATCCAGCCGCGTGTTTCTCAATTTGGAAACTGTCTAGTGGCGGCAGTCTGAATATAGCTGATTGCCTTCTTGTCATCTAAACACAAATTCCATTTGCTGAGAACAGAAGATGAAATTCAAACTACCAAATATTTGCTGATAACTTAGGAATGAATTGAGGTAAACAGAATGTATGTTGTTGTTGTTAGGTGCCATCGAGTTGGTATCCGACTCATAGTGACCCTGAGTACAACAGGCAAAACACTATTGTCAGTGCTTCTCTGCTGTTCATAGGGTTTTCAATGGCAGATTGATTTTTGGGAGTGGGTTGTCGGGTCTGTCTCCCAAACAGAATGTATAAGAAATATAAAGTAGGAAAACGTTCCAGGACAGGAAGAAACCCTAAGCAGAACTTACTGGCCACAAATATGACTCTGTTTAAACAAGACAGGCCCTTTCTGATTGTTATTCTTTGGAGTCCTGTGACTTTCTTTTCCAATGCAGAGCCGTTCTCAGCAGCTCTCACTGATAATGTTGTTGTTGTTGTGAGGTGCCGTTGAGTTGTGTCCGACTCATAGCGACCCTCATAGGGTTTTCAATGGCAGATTGTTTAGGGATTGCCTCGGGAGTGGGTTCACGTCCTTCTCCCATTTTTGCGGTGCTGGGAATCGAATTCTGGACCTCAGAGACTGCAGAGCGGCACTCTACCAACTGAGCTAAATCCCAGCCCCCTCACTGATAATGGTATAGCAGAAATAGTCACTCTTTCCTGCCAATGCCCTGCCCAGCGCTACAGACGTGTATTCTTAGCTGGAAGGTGGAGAAACCAAAGCTGGAGAGGCTTAGCTTCATGTCCGGGGACACATGAGGACTTTGAGGCCAGTGGTCACTTCTCTGAGCCACACAGCTCTCCTTGCACTTCATTTCCAAGCTCTCCCCAAGCCACACTTGATCTTTAACAGACCTAGACAAAAGGTGCCTCCGAGTGAGGCTTTGGGGCTGGCACAGGTGGCCCGTGCAGCTGGTGGGCGTGGAGCTGAACCGCCCAGGGATTTCAGCTTCCGGGTTTACATTCTCTTAAGTCACGCCCAAACTTGGGGGCTTCTGTGGGGGGTCCCAGCAGGCCTGACATTTAGCGGCAATTCTATAGGAAGCGACACAAGGGGACACAAGTGACCAGTGAGACAGAGCTGGCCGGCCTGGCAGGAGGGCTGCTGAGTTCCCCCAGCGGCCCCGAGCCGCAGGCCCGTGGGGCTCTTGTTGGTAGGTGAAGGGCTACTTCAGGAGCACAAAGCAAGGCACAGCAGTCCAGCAGTTCTCTTTTGTGCCCTGAGCCTTGGTTTCCTCATCTGTCAGTGGGCAGACTGGAGCTGAACAGACCCTGTAGCTTGCACCCCTTGGGTATGGCGTGCCCTCGGGTGGAGCTGGCACAGAGCAGGAGGGGATGGTGTGTGGGCTGCAGAGACTGGCAGTGGGTCTTGCCCGAGCACCGGGCTGCCCAGTCTTTGGAGGCTTCTGTGCCTCCTCTGTCCTCATCACCTGAGTGGGCAGCAGTAAGATCTGTGTGGCAGTTTCTGGAGCAAGCCACGCTAGGGTATGAGCTGTGACGTGCTCCCTGTCTGTCTTCATCCCTTTGTCTGCCCCGTGGTGTTGACAGAGCAGCTACTTCCTGGTGTATGCCAGGAAAGAGGTCCAGAGAGGCCCAAAGATTGGCCCAGGGATGCCCAGCCATGTATTCCCTCTTGGTGGAGCATGGGGACTGTGATCTGGCCACCGGCTCTCCTTTGTCGTAGTTGAGGGCCACCTACACTGCTTGTGACCTCATGGCATTTCTCTTAATGTTAATTTGCTTAAAAAACCTGCAGTCCACGGAGGCGGAGGCAGAGGCAGGAGGATCACAAGTTCGAGACCAGAGGCAGTCTGTGTAACTTAGTGAGACCCTGTCTCAAAAAAAAAAAAAAAAAAAAAAAAAAAAAAAAAAAAAAAAAAAAAAAAAAAAAAAAACTAGGCTGAGGGTGCAGCTCAGTGGTCCAGCACTTGCAGAGCATGCAAGCGTGAGGCCCTGGGTTCATCCCCCAGTACCACACACACACACACACACACACACACACACACAAAGCCAACCTGCAGTCCCGTCCTAAGCAACATGAAATCCTGGATTTGATGGGTGAGTTATATTTTCATGATAGCCACTACATGTAAAGTGATATAAAATCGGAATGATGGCATCCTGCCTAAAACCATGCCTGGTTGCAGCAGTGCTTGAGCGAGACGCAGTTGGGACCCAAGGCCCTAGTTCGAGATCTGCCAAGGGCTTCACCTAGGGGTCCCTCGCCAGGGCACCTGAGTGAGGGTTTCTGTCCTCAAACCTGCTGACCAGGGACGCTCTGCTTGCTCCAGAGAGCCCACCCCCTCTCAGAGAGCGCAGGCCTCCCGCAAGCAGGTCCCGCCCAGTACGTGGTGCGTGATGTGGTGATGAGAGCAAGAACTTCAGACTCGGGCCATCTGGCTTTGCCTCCCTGCTGCCCCTTCGGAGCTGGATGGCCTCAGGCAACTCCTTTCACCTGCTTGGGCCTCAGTTTCCTCCACTGCGAATTGGGAAGGTAACAGTGACGGTGTCCTGGGCTGTTTTGAGGATAAAGGGTGCCTCCGTCTGACGCGCATGCGGTCTAACTCATCCGGGCTACGAATTTGCATATGCAGTGTGGAGATTCCTATGCACGAGGTACTCGGGACTGTCGGGCACACCCGGGAGCACCATGATCACTCTGTAATTATTCCCGTAATTATTCACTTTACAAATGAGAACCAAAAGACACCAAGATGAGCCACTCACTTCTCCTGTTTCACCGCATGTCAGCGTGGAGGCGGGACTAGGAGCCGGTCTGTGGTGGGCTCGCTTTAGGGGCTTAAGGTTCACCAGCTCCTGGTAAGAAACTCAGCTTGCCGCTGCCTGCAGACCCCAGCAGCCCACCCTAAGCTCACCATCATGGGGCTGGCTGGTAGGCTTGGGGTGGGGTTGGATCTGAATGTTAACTGCCTCCCCAGGGGGTTAGGCTGTGGGAGGTCCCAGGGTGGACTCTGCACTGAGAAACTGAGAAGCACCCAGCTGGGTCTTGAGATTTTGCTGTCTGCTTCTTCCCCCCAGCCCCACCCCCAGCCACACTTTTTTTCCACTGGCCACCAGCCGTGTAAATGCCCGGGTGTAATTTCCTCCTGGGCTCAGTGGAACAGGGGTTGAATGCATTTGCTTTGCATGGCAACCTCTGACCTGAGATTTCCATGCAGGTCAGGGCATTTCTCTTAATGTTAATGCATGGGCAGGGAAGAAATGAAGAGGGGAAAGATCACAGCAGAGGAACTGAGCTGGTGTAAGGAGGAAACATGTCAGGTGGGCGCTCCCTGGGTCCTAATCGATTCTGCACTGCCTGGACCCTGCCCAGCGGTGTCATCCATGGTGTGCCCAGAGTGGTAGGGAATGGTCAGTATTTAGGATTTTTGGAATGGAGTCACGGGGGCCTCCAGTTTTATAGCCTTCACACTTGATCGATAGCTGTCTGGACACAGCCCAGTGTGGTCAGCTGCCCTTGAGCAGAGCTTGAAGATTCTCCATCCTTACGGCCAGCTAACTGGTCTCACCACGGAGTCTCTGGGAGAGGCCGAGTGACTCCCAAGGTCACTAGCTTCAAAGGGCACCACCACGGGCTCTGCTAGGGCCCTTTGCCTCTGAAACCTGTGTGTTTCCCATCAAATCCTGCCGCCTCTCTGCTTTAGTGGCGTTGTTGTTGTTAGGTGCCATCGAGTTGGTACCCGACTCATAGTGACCCTGCATACAACAGGTGAACACTATTGTCAATGTTTCTCTGCTGTTCATAGGTTTTCAATGGCGGATTAAGTTTTGGGAATGGGTTGCCAAGTCCGTCTCCCAGTGGCAGAAGTCTGTGAGAACTAGACAGATGAGGAATGTCCTGGAAAGTCAGTTAGGAGAAAACAGACGGGCACCGCCATAGTCCAAGCTAGTCAAAGTCCTGGCTGTGGGGAAGAAGCGTCGTCAAGGCTCAGAAAACTGTCCTAAGCCCACAGGTTGGCCACTCTCCACTCTCTTGGCAGGACCAAGGGCCTTTGTCCCTGAACTCTTTGCCCCTCAGTGATGTCAGGGGAAGCTCTAATGGCAGGCTGACCTGGAGCCATCAGTGCCAGGAGTGGGGGGCTCTGGAGGGAGTGTCCCTAGGAGGGGCCTTCCGGGGAGACCCCCTCCCCCCTTGCCTCTCACACATAGGAGCTACAAGGAACAGCAGTACCACCCCCTCCCCCTTCCTCAAGTAGTTGTGACAGAGAGGAGGAACCAGGGTTAAGACTAATGAGAAGGGAAACTTTTCAGGGTGGGTGAGCAAGCAGCCCATCCCTTGATGTGGCTGCCTGGATCACAAAGGGGCACAGCAACCTGGGGAATTCTCCTAACCAGGGGGGTGGAGGGGGAGACCCCTTCACTCCTCCGCAGAGGTGACCTCCCCCCCACACGATGGAAAAAACAAAACTTACTTCGTGACAATTTGCATTTCAGAAATGAAGGCAAATGGGCTCCTCCTTGGAGGCTGATGTTCTCAGATGACCCGCTCAAGCGTGCGGACCCCTCTGCCCCGGGCTGAGAGGCGACAGCTCAGGATGGGTTTGGGGACCAGTGCCTCCCCAGCCAGCCTGGGCTCTAGACATTGCGGTGCCAGTTTTCTAGCCGTGCTTGTGGCTAGACGGGGAGGCTCTGACCTGAGCCAGGCTGGGGAGGGTGGGAAGAAGCCCAATGGAGCTGCTCTGCCCAAGGGCACCTCCTCCTGAGCTGTGTGCAGGAGCTAGAGGCACCCCGAGGACCCCCACTCTCCCTTACTTTATCCCTTCAGACGTGGGGACGGTCTTTCTGCTCTTCCCTTTGGGGTTGGAGAGAGGAGTCACTGGGCTGGAAAACTGAGAGCCCCTCAGAGTGCCCTGCATCTGGCTTGTCAGGATATGGGAGACAGGGTCTCCCCATGGTCACAGGGCCATCTGAAGGGTCACTGGGTTGCATCATTGGGGCAGCTGAGGCGCCTCATTCTGGAAGAAGTGAGAGGCACCCTTGCTAAGGCGCGGAGGAGTTGTGGAAGTAGTCAGCTCAGCAGACAGGGTGACTGTCTGTGCTCTGTGAGAAGCCAGTGCAATGCCACGGGGTCGGGGGCACAGGGACCAGGTTTGGTCACCTCTGTTGGGAGCCATATATGAGGTCCCAGGTGCTATGGTGCAGGCTGGGACATGGAAGTACTCCGAAATCTCCCCAAGACTCCCTTAGGTCCCCTTCCCGACTCCCCAGGGGACACACACAGAGCACCTCCGCCGCCTGGGCTAGGAATCTTCAGCAGCAGAGGCGAGTGTGTCAGAGGTGACGGCCGAGCCGTGGATTCCACTCTGCGCCTTTGCCCTCTGCTCCCTCAGTTCCACTCCCTTTCTCAGGCCAGCTGCTGAAGGCCTATCGATGGCTTTGGGAATCTGGCCCAACCTGGCCACTCCCATAAAAGCTGAATTTTGCTGTTCCTAAGTAACACGCAACCCTGGGTTTTCCCCCTAGAATGCTTGGCTCCTTCACATCCTGCCGTGGAACACAGGACTCCTCCGCTTTCAGGAAGACACCAGAGGGACGGTGTCAGCTTAGTAAAGTGGCATTGATCAAATCTGGCAGGGCTGACCTTAGGGGTGATGGCTTTTACCACGGCTACTCATCATGACGGTATTTGTCATGACAGCAACCTGGTTCATGGTGAGCAAGGGTCTGGCTTTCAGATTCAGATGGTTCTGGGTTGGAAACATGACTTGGTGAGTAGTTAATGGCAGGAACCACATTCCCTTTGTGAGCTCCCTTTCTGCATCCATAAACCAAAGGGTTAAACCAGTTGATCTTGGAGATCTACCTTAAAATGCCAACAATTTAGCACTATTTCTAAGCACCTAAGTCGACGGCACTTTCGGATTTAGCTCAGTTGGTAGAGCACTGCACTGCAGTCTCTGAGGTCCTGAGTTCGATTCCCAGAACCACAAAAATGGGAGAAGGACCTGGCAATCCACTCCCAAGGCAATCCCGAAACAGTCTGCCATTGAAAACCCTATGAGGGTCGCTATGAGTCGGATACCGACTCGACGGCACCTAACAACAACAACAACCAAGCCTTCTAAGGGCTGGGATTTAGCTCAGTTGGTAGAGCTCTGCGCTGCAGTCTCTGAGGTCCCAAGTTTGATTCCCAGCACTGCAGAAATGGCAGAAGGGCCTGGCAATCCACTCCCAAGGCAATCCCGAAACAGTCAGCCATTGAAAACCCTATGAGGGTCGCTATGAGTCAGATACCGACTCGACGGCACCTAACAACAACAAGCCTTCTAAACTTTAAGTATGAAATAACTGAACCACAAAGTGAAAGAGAGCAGTATCATGAACCTCCACAGACCCATCACCCCAGCTCCACCATTATCAGCGTCCAGACTGCCCTGGGCTCTTGCAGGACAGAGTCAAGCATCTCACGGCAGAAGTCAGACTTACCATTTGTGCTGGGAAGGGGCCTCTCGGGAGGTGCCAGGGTAGATTTCATGCTGTTCCCCATCTCTCTCTCGCCTGGGGCCGTTGGAGCCGCTCAGAGCCTACAATGCAAGAGACGCACGTGGGAGATCAAGAGTACCCTGAACCCCTCCGAGTGGCGGGTGACCCAGTTTGGAGCGCATTGTGCCTCACTTCTCAGGCAGCCCACTTCTGGAAAGGTGGCTGCTGTTATGTGAAGATGCAGCTGATGCATGGTGGGTACATTTGCTCAGCTCGAGTTCTTTTATCAAGGGAATGACAGAGAGAAACCACAGAGAGGGAAGTCGCTCGCAAATGCTGTTGGTGGCAAAAGTTTCCATTCCTCTGCGCCCTTGCTGCAAGAGAGCAGGCGGCGTTTGTGTGAGAGGCGAGGAGCAGTTCAGGTGGCCCCCGAGGATCTGCCCTCGTAGACGCTGGCCATCGGCTCCACTGCCCTGGGAATTTAGGGCACATAAGACTCAGGAGGGCTGGGATTTAGCTCAGTTGGTAGAGCGCTGCGCTGCAGTCTCTGAGGTCCCGAATTCTATTCCCAGCACTGCAAAAATGGGAGAAGGGTCTGGCAATCCACTCCCAAAGCAATCCGGAAACGGTCAGCCATTGAAAACCCTCTGAGGGTCGCTATGAGTCGGATACTGACTTGACGGCACCTAACAACAACAACAACAAGACTCAAGAGTTGTGTGGCTCCGCAAGCTAAAGGCTCAAGGAGGGGCCACTTTCTGGCTCTGCTTTATCTTGTCTGTTTGAACTTTCCAAATTGTGTTCCCACAGGACTGAAAAGAGAGCCTTATAGCAACACTTGTAACCTCACACACATCCACTGTGACTTTGGCCATTGTGAAGCTCCTGCATCCCGAGGTCTAATTTACAGTGAAGAAAACTTGCACATGGTAGAT
This sequence comes from Pedetes capensis, assembly GCA_007922755.1. NCBI lineage: Eukaryota > Metazoa > Chordata > Mammalia > Rodentia > Pedetidae > Pedetes > Pedetes capensis. The sequence goes on from VMDO01012772.1 coordinate 15,710, forward strand.
AAAGGGGCAGCTGGGATTTGGATCTGATGTGCGGATTCCTGTTTCCTCCATGAGCCCGCCTAGGTTGGAATTGTAGACGGTGCTTACAAGGGGAGTGGCCCAGGCAAGCTGTTAACCTTTTCCCGATTGCTTTGGAGAGTAACGGAACAGGTTTGGGTTGTAGCTACAAAACTCACTGAGATAAGGCATGTGAAGCAATTAGAACATGGCTTGGCCTAAAGTCAATGCTAGTTATTGTCATTTACGGCCTTTTTCCTGATTGTCTTTCATGATAAACATTCAAATCCAGGACCATTGTACAAGTATTTTGAAAAGGGGCATAGATGATTTCAGAATAGACTCTTAGGGAAAAAAGCTAAGAATGGTGTCATTATAGATGGTCTAGAAAATGCATGTAATAGTTCTGACGAGGTAAAAAGAAGTTCACTGCAGGAAAAGTTTCTATCTTAAACAGAACTGGAACCCAAGAATATATAGAAAAATATTACCATAAAAAGACAAATAAATGGTAGAGAAGTCTTTGATGGGGGAGTGGGATGGGAGGGGGAAGTGTACAAGAGGGTAAGGGGGAACCTATATGCATAATGTGCAACAAAATGCATATATGGAAATGTCACAGTGAAAAGTATGTCAGAATGAATCACATTAAGGTGTACATTAAAAATTTCCAATTAAAAAAAAAGAATAGACTCTTAGGCATGCTGCATCCTCCCAAGATGGCTGAAGCAGAGAGAAGCCCACATCCATAGATAGGATTGTTCTTGCTTTGGCGCACAAAGAAGAGATGGGGCAGGTTCTCCTGGCTCATATCCAAGCCATCAGGAGATGAATGCCTGACCCCTTCTGAGTCTATGGCTTAGATCAAAGGCTCATGAGTTTGGGAGGGTCCAAAAGCCAGCCCTGTACTGTCTCCAGGCCTGGGATCCTGTCTCTGTGCCCTGTGGGTACAGGTGTGGCTCAGCCTACCATGGGGCCACGTCCTGATCAAGTTATCATATGCTGAGAATATTGTGAGGAGAAATTGCATATAGTGTATGTAATGTGCAGACCAACAGATCACAGTTCAGCCACAGAACACCGCAGGGTATGGGATGTGGACTATGGGGCCTGCGATCTACTCTTGCTGCTCAGCATTGAGAGATCAGGCAAAATACCAGTAGCCTAGATAAAAGTCAGAATCCAAAATCTAAAGCATTGTTGTTAAGTGCCATGGAATTGGTGACCAACTCCTAACAACCCTACGTACAATGAGTAACTATTGTTAGTGCTTCTATACTATTCATTGGGTTTTCAATAGCTGATTGTTGTTTGGGAGTAGGTCGCCAGGTCCTTCTCCCAAGCCTACAGCACCTGGTGTTCCCAGGTGGTCTCCCATCCAAGTACTAACAAGGCCCGACTCTGCTTAGCTTCCGAGATCTGACCAGATTTGATGCCATAGTGGCACAGCTGCAGGCAAATTCAAAGTATAGTCTACTGAATGCACGTGGCTTTGGGACCACCAATAAGTTGAAAAATCACCAGCCAAGTTGCGGCAAGTAAGGGCCCATCTGCCTAGTTCTAGAAAGAGCTGTTTTCTCAGAAGCAGGCCTTTGGAATGAGGTTGAGGGAGGTCTGCCTCGCTTCCTCATTTGGGAGGAGGAGGGCTGGAACATGGGATCCCTAGTCTATTAAGAAACAAGGTAAAGCAAAATGAGTGTTTTTTAAAAGTGTGTGTTCTAAACATTTACATGACAACTTACTGCTTATAACTGAGCCTAACTCATCGTCTTCTTCCCAAGAAGACTCCAAGGCTTGCAATGCCTACCCCTCATGATGCACCAAGAAGATGAGGTGAGCTAGACAGGCAAACCCCATCTTTTTTGCCACTGTGGGGCTTGGTGACTGGAAAGGGTGATGTCGCTACAAACGCCAGGCTAAGGCCCGTCCTTGTCCTTCTCCACGCTCTCCCCTTCCTCCTCACAAGTGCAGCCATGGGCTGCTTTCCACTGTGCCAGGCCCTTCCTGCGCAATGCACAGGCTCTAACAGCCTTGCCTGACCCAGGAGGGCCAGGGGACACGCTAGCCTGATGCAGGGCCTCCCGAAAACAGGCTTATGCACAGGATAGGTGACATCACTGCAGCTCACGTTCCCTGCCATGCAGCGGACACAGTCAGGGCCTTGTCCCCAGTGCCAGGCCCTAAGCCAGGACCAGGTGATACCACCAGCCAGCATGGCTGTGTGGTGCCTCTGAGGCCCCATCAGAGACATTGCCATGGCAGATGCCACCAGGAACCTCCTGACTCCAAGGAGCTAAGCTCTGTGTAAGGCACGTCTGTGACGTGCACAAGCTGCTTCTGCAGGCCTGCTGTGGCCCTGTCTTGTTCTGCTGCTTCCTGGTGTCCCCGGCTGTCCCAGTCCTCAGCCTCCCTGTCTGACATGACCAAGGCCCTGGGGTGTCTGGAGAAAGCCTGCAGTGTGCAGAGACTAGCCTCACCCACCTCCTGTGCCACCAGCGTCCCCAGGCTGCTGGCCCTGCCTGGCTCACCCCTCAGCAGCGCCCTTCTGTCCTTACAGCTGGACACTTGCCACCCAGTGCCACTAAACACCTAGTGACTAAGCTTGAGCCCTCTTCCCAAAGTTCCGCCCTCTAGACACCCAGACCCATGGCTCCAGCCCCACTCCATGGCATTTCCCAGCAGTCAGCTGGGATATCCTGTCCCCCTCCATTGTGTCTCAACTATGCCCAAAAAACAGCCAGGAAAAGGCTTTGCAGCAGGCCAGCCTCTCTTCCAAGTCCCTTTACAGTGCTCAGGCACCTGTGTGCTGCGTGGGGGATTCCTGGAATGTAGTCTGCGAAAAAGCAAAAAGAAGTGGAAACTGGCAATTTTCAGATGGCAAAGTAGAGGCCCAGGCAAGAACGCAAGCAAACTGCGAAAAAGCAAAAAGAAGTGGAAACTGGCAATTTTCAGATGGCAAAGTAGAGGCCCAGGCAAGAACGCAAGCAAAGCCAAGGCCGTGAGATGGGAAGCGGGGAGCCTGGCCCTTCTGCCTTCCTGCCTTCCCTCTGATTGTGCCGGCTGCTTCGCTCCGGTCCGGCCAGCCCATCAGAGCCGGCTCTGCCTGAGCGCACGGCTCTGCGGAAGCCCCCTTAGGCCTAAGCAGCCCAGAGCCTCCAGGAAGGAGTTAATGCTGCAGCAGAAGGCTTTAATCAGAGAAGAGCAAGACGTCCCATGGGAATGAGCGGCGAAGGCTCCCTAATGAAAGGGCCGAGCCATCTGATTTAATGTGACGATTTTACGCAGTGGCTAGGGGTAGGAGAGAGAGGACAAGAGGCATAATTGCTTCTAGGAACAATAAGGAAAGGGAAGAGAGAGGAGGTAACTGGCAGCGGCTCAGCGCGCCCTGGATGCCGTTCTGCCCCTCTTCGCAGCACAGCGCCTAGATTCCAGGTCACAGCTTCCTGGTCCCTTGCACCTGATCTTCCCTGCAGTCTTTAGACCAGAGCTCTTTCTCTCTGTGGCTATAGGCCTCAGTTTCCTCTTCTGAAAAATGAGGCGAGGGGAGCTGGGCACAGTGGTGCACGCCTGTAATCCTAGTGGCTCAGGAGGCGGAGGCAGGAGGATCGCAAGTTCGAGACCAGAGGCAGACTACATAACTTAGCGAGACCCTGTCTCAAAAAATAAAAGTAAAAAAATGGGCTGGGGGTGCAGCTCAGTGGTCCAGCACTTGCAGAGCATGCAAGCGCGAGGCCCTGGGTTCAACCCCTAATACCAAAAAAAAAAAAAAAAAAAAAAAAAATGAGGTGAGGAGAAAAGGTGGTCTCCAGAGAGAAAGCCTTTGAATTCTACCTCTTTCTAGCAATCAAGACTCCCTGGCTCTTTGAAAATTATTAACAAGAGAAAAGAATCATCATAATAGTTTTATGACGCCCCCCTGGACAGAATCCAAGCCTTGTCTAGAGATTCTCTGGGGTGAAGGGAAGGCAGGTAAGGTACCCCAGGCCCATCTTCTGCATTGAGCCCCTCCAGCACCCCCGGGGACTGACGCAATTCTTTTACCCTTGTGTGGAGGTCCGAGTGAGCTCACCTGTCCATCATCCTGGACCCGGAAAGCCTGCCTCTCCTGACTTCCCATGGTATGCCCTTTGCCTGGCCCATGTGCTGTCTGTCCTCCGAGACACATTTCTAGAATCTCTGCATTTTCTCCATGGCCATGAACTGCTTTTATGTTCAAAAGCTTGGGTAGAGTGGGGGAGCTCTAAAGCAGGGTCCTCAGAGCAGGCAGGCCTGTTTGGGAGCCGGCTCCCCCCTCGCTAGCTGGGTGGCCTCTGGCCAGTTCTTTCTCTTTCCTGAGCCTCGACTTCCAAACCCATCAATTAGAAATAAATACAGCAAGATAGGGTTGTTTTGAGGATTAAATTACAAATCCTGTCTAAAGCAAAGACATCCTTGGTCAATGGTCTCGCTAGGTCCAGCTAATGTATCTGGCCAGCTTGTGCAAGTCCTTTCTCCTCTCTGGGCAGGGAGTCCTCGGGCATAGTAGGGAACAGGTCAGGCCAGACACTGCTCATGGCTTTTCCACATCAACTGCCTCTGCCCCCAGCCCTCCCACCATGACTTGTCCCTGTGGCTCTGTAGTTGTCTGGGGACTTGCTCAGCGCTGCTTGGGGTCTGACACTTTGCTTCAGGAAAATAAGAGCTGGCAAGGGGGGCTTAGCACAAGGGCTCAGCTAAGTATCTCACAGGCTTTCCGGGGGTGCCCACCACATCCTGGCCCCAATTGGCAGGTGCATCTCCTGCAGTGTGAGGCAGGGGCTGCCAGGGCTGCCTACCCATGACCCCACTGTCCCCTAATCTCCTGGCAGGGCAGGTGCAGCCGCAAGCCCATCCTGCCATCTGCTCCCTCACCATGACGGAGGCCTGTGGTACCGCCATGGCATCCTCAGGCCCCAGACCAGGGCGACACGCCAAAGAGCAGGAGGCAACTCTGGACTGCTAGTGTCTGGCTAACAATGAGAGGCGTGAAAAGCCCACTGGGAGGAGGACTTGGGATACTGTAGTCCAAGATTTCTCAAACTTGTTGGTTCAAATTATTTTAAAGAAAGCTTCCTTAGAACCTCAAGACATAAAACCAGTGGAAGCAGGCTACTGGCTGGGGACTGGGGTTTCAGCATCTTGTCCCTCCACTACTGTTTACAGGATACCTGAGTCCCAGGACATCATAAAGCACCATTTGCCAAATAGCAATTTGACTCTTTTATATTACAAAAAAAGAGCTCAGAGAGGGCACGCAATCTGCTCAAGGACACTCAGTAAATTGCCTGTCCACCATGAGCAAGCCATTGCCTATTTGTTGGCCTGGCTTCCAAGCCTGATCCCTGTGTCCATGAGCCTGTGTTGTGGTCCTTGCGTGCTCAGAAAGAGATTTGATAGGCACTGGGTTTAGCTCAGTTGGTAGAGTGCTGCTCTGCACTCTCTGAGGCCCTGGGTTCAGTTCCCAGCACCAACAAAATGGGAGAAGGCTGTGGCAGCCCACTCCCAAATAATCCCAAAACAATCAGCCATTGAAAACCCTAGGAACAGCAGAGAAGCACTGGCATAGTGCTGGGCATGGCACAGTGTTGGGGAGTGTTTCCTTCTGTGGTACCTAGGATTGCTATGAGTCAGACTCGACTCAGTGGCAACTAACAACAATAACAGCCACAACGGGCCAGGCTTTACCCTAAAACCAGATTTGGACAAACACATTTCATAGTAATTGGAAGGCACTGTGGAGAAGTCAGATTTGAGGCTAGCCGATGCTGAGGCAGATTCAGTTTCACCTTTTATGAAGTCATCACAGCCCTCTTTCTACCCTTTTTTTAAATGGGCATATGCATGTCTGTCTTGCTGGGTTTTCTTGAGACAGATTAGCAAGAGCAAGCGTGGGAGAGTCTCCAGGGATAGGCACTCTGGAGACACAAGTGTCCCAATGACCCAGACAGGCTGAGCCGGGGGAACAGTGTGGGAAGGGATGTGTGGCAGGCAGAGGTGGGCAGCCAGGGTCGGCCATGACACAGCTTTCCTACGTCATTGAAAGAAAGCATCTCTCCTGCCAGTATCTTTCCAGTGAGTCCAGCTTTCCACACAGAGGCCCCAGTCTGGGTCTCTGTTGGACTCAGAATATGGTTTCTCACTGAAAAACATGTTATCAGTGGGTTTGGGGCCAGGCCAGTTCCTGTGCATCTAGGTAACCCATGAGCCGCTGACGTCACAAGCATCGGCAATGAGAAAACAGCTGTCAGGACGGTTACTGTGGCAGAGCCTTCCACAGAAAGGGAACACGTGACTACCGAGTGAGACTCTCCTTTCGCCTTTGGGGAAACGCGGGTTCCATTAGAGCAGGAGGCGACCCAGGGAGACTTTGCCGATAGGCTGAAGGGCGTCTGGAAACCTAGGACCAGGGATTGGAGAGGACGCGATGTCTTCATGACATCACCTTTCCCAGCAAGAGCTGCTTTTGCTTTTTTGTTCATACACATGCGTCACCCGTATTGCTCATAACTTTATCAAGCAAGGTGGAAATGGGTATTTTGCTGCATGCACTTGGTACAGATGACACGTCCCCGCCCCGGCCTTCCCCTCCCGTAAATCGCAAATTGCTTGATGCAGATCGGAGGCTGGGTTCTTATATGTAACCGGCCTGGGGATATCAGCTCTCAGGAGAGAGCGGTGCACGGTTCTCAGTCAGCCAGGGAAGAGCCCTGAGCTGTCCTCACTCATCCAGAGAGCCAGCACTGCCCCGGAGTGGCTTCCCATGCTGTGACTGTTGGTTCATGGCCATCCCCTCTCCTGATGGCGAGGGCCTCCCAAATCCCCAGTCAGTTACCTCTGCTCCCATGTGGAGCACAGAGCACGCTCTGTAGGGAAGTCAGAAGGAATAGGGAAAACTGAAGCCCCTGTGGGCCGGAGCAGAGTGGCATAGGGGTGTGCCGGCAAATGGTCACCAGCTGGTGCTCTGGGGGGCAGTCTCTAGTGTCTGGCTAACAAGGAGAGGTGCGAAAAGCCCATTGGGAGGAGGACTTGGGATCCTCTAGTCCAAGATTTCTCAAACTTGTTGGTTCAAACTTTTAAAGAAAGCTTCCTAGCCGGGCGTGGTGGCGCATGCATGTAATCCCAGCGGCAGAGGCGGGAGGATCACAAGTTCGAGACCAGAGGCAGCCTGCATAACTTAGCTAGACTCTGTCTCAAGATGAAAATTTAGCTAGTTGTGGTGGCGCACGCCTGTAATCCCAGCGGCTCGGGAGGCGGAGGCGGGAGGATCACAAGTTCGAGACCAGAGGCAGTCTGCGTCACTTAGCGAGACCCTGTCTCAGAAAGTAAAAAAAAAAAAAATGGGCTGGGGTCACTGCTCAGTGGTCCAGCACTTGCAAAGCATGCAGGCGCGAGGCCCTGGGTTCAACCCTCAGTACTGCAAAAAAAAAAAAAAAAAGAAAAGAAAGCTTCCTCAGAACCTCAAGACATAAAACGGGTAGAAGCAAGTTGCTAGCTGGGGACTGGGGTTTCACCATCTTGTCCCTCCACCACTGTTTACAGGATACCTGAGTCCCAGGACATCATAAAGCACCATTTGCCAAATAGCAATTTGACTCTTTTATATTACAAAAGAAAAGCTCAGAGAGGGCACGCAACCTGTTCAAGAACACTCAGTAAATTGCCTGTCCACCATGAGCAAGCCATTGCCTATTTGTTGGCTTGGCTGCCAGGCCTGACCCGTGTGTCCATGAGCCCCTGTGGTGGCTCCGTCCTGTCCCATTTCCCAGTTTCTGTGGTGTCAACGCTCCCACCACGGCTGATCTGCAGCCTCGGATGGCACATCTCGGCACGTACAGAAGGAAGAGATGTGCCGCACGGGCCTCCCCAGCCAATGCCAGCTGGCCCCCAGGCACCCGTGGCGTGAACAGGCTGTTGGCTGAATCCTCTGAAGGTTATCCTCACGTGGAATCGCTCGCTGCCTTCAGGTATCTCTGTTTGTTTGACTTTTAAAGGAAAAGAGACGCTAATCTCAAGGCACCGCTACTGTGCGGAAAGGCTAAATTAGATGCTTCAAATACGCTGACTCATCAGAGGAGCCAGCCACTGACAGAGGAGGAAACCGAGTCTCAGGTTTAGTTACTTGTTTAGGGTCACATAGCTAGTTCAGGGATGGGATCAGCTTGCATATATATCTTCGTCCTTTTTGCTCCCAACTGAAATTCCTTCAGATATGTTCATCCCAGGCTGGGATTTAGCTCAGTTGGTAGAGCGCTGTGCTACAGTCTCTGAGGTCCCGAGTTCGATTCCCAGCACCACAAAAATGGGAGAAAGACCTGACAATCCACTCCCGAGGCAATCCCAAAACAGTCAGCCATTGAAAACTCTATGAGGGTCGCTATGAGTCGGACACGACTCAATGGCACCCAACAACAACCATAACCACAACAACAACAACAACAACAACATGTTCACCCCAATGAAGTGGATTTTACTCCTAAGAACAGATGCTTGAGGAGCTGAGGTTCCTCAGGAGACCTGAGGAGAAAGGTCCAGAGGTCTGGGGTCTGGCCGGCCCCTGCTCTGTATCCGCATGCGCCCTAGCTTCTGGCCACCGGAAGCTACTTCTTCTCACTGGACAGTGGCTGCCAAAAAACCCACCTGTGGTGGCTTCCCTTCTGCTCTGGGCCCTGAGCTTGTTGACTTGGTGCCCTAAAGCCTTTTAAATGGGTGACTTCCATACTGTAATGAGGACGAATTAGCCCTGTTTCTCCATAATTTTCCCTAATTTTTGCTTTCTACACATTATATGGGGCTGGGATTTAGCTCAGTTGGTAGAGTGCTGCACTGCAGTCTCTGAGGTCCCGAGTTCAATTCGCAGCACTGCAAAAATGGGAGAAGGACCTGGCAATCCACTCCCAAGGCAATCCCGAAACAGTCAGCCATTGAAAACCCTATGAGGGTCGCTATGAGTCAGATACCGACTCGATGGCACCTAACAATAACGACATTATATATCCGAATGAAGCCACAGTGGCCCATCAGAGTGGGCGTTGCATAAGCCACTTCCCTTTTTGGTGGCAGCATGCCTCTGTGTAGAGTGGGTGAGCCAGACAGAGGACTCCCTTTGTCCTCATAGCAAGTCCTTAGCTCAAGAAGCTCAGTCCCCAGCCACAGGAGGAAGCAGGAACTAATGTGCACCGAGGACTTCCGAGTCCTCCATGCCCAAGGACTGGCTGCCTGACACCTGTCACTCTATGCAGGCCACAGGACTTTTGCATCTGGCCTCTTAGGAAGCCGAGGCCAGAGCATTGATGTACTTTTTCATTGCCCACTTGGCTTGGTAAGTGCTGGAGACAGGATTTGAATCCAGGGTTCTGGTTCCTCGGCTGGGTCCTCCCTCCCACTCCCTAAGGCATAAGGAAGTGGTGGAGGGTGCCCCAAAACCTAGTCTCTCCTTGCTCATCAGACTACATTCCCCTTTTCTGTGTGCTAGAGGGCAAGGCCCAGAGCGGGTGTTCAGGAGCTGGGCTATGTGGTGTATTGAGGGAACAGCAGGTGGAGAGGTGGTCCCGGACGCTCGGGGGGTTGGAGTTTTAATCCAGAGGATATAAGTCATAAGCTGACTGCCTGTGTGACTTGGAGCATGGGCAGATGGCGTAGCTGTAAACTGGGGAGCAGCGCCCACCTCCGGGATTAACACAAGATCTCAGTTGAGCCTAAGTCATTGGCTGCTCTGCTTCCCTCTACCCTGTCTCCGGGCTCTTCATCTCCTTCATGGCATGTTGTTGTTGTTGTTAGGCACCGTCGCGTTGGTATCCGACTCATAGTGACCTTCATAGGGTTTTCAATAGCTGTTTCAGGATTGCCTTGGGAGTGGATTGCCAGGCCCTTCTCCCATTTTTGCCGTGCTGGGAATGGAACTTGGGACCTCAGAGACTGCAGCGCAGCGCTCTACCAACTGAGCTAAATCCCAGCCCCTCATGGCATGTACCCACAGTCATTATGTATTGACCACCCCACCCCAGGGAGACTCTCTGAGGACAAGTTCCATGTCTACAGCTCAATTTTTTAAAAAAATGACCTTGTGCCGGGCGCAGTGGCACACGCCTGTAATCCCGGCAGCTAGGGAGACAGAGGCGGGAGGATCGCAAATTCGAGACCAGAGGTAGTCTGCGTAATTTAGCGAGACCCTGTCTCAAAAAGTTTTAAAAAAAAAATGGGCTGGGGGTGCAGCTCAGTGGTCCAGCACTTGCAGAGCATGCAGGCATGAGGCCTTGGGTTCAACCCCCAGTACTGCAAAAAAAAAAAAAAAAAAAGAAAGAAAGAAAGAAAGAAAGAAAGAAAAGAAAAAAGAAAATGACCTTGCGGGTGCCTGGCACATAGTAAGCTCGCCACAGGTAAGGCGGACTGAGTGAAGGCGTTGTATTTACAGTGCCAGTGGCAGACAGGAGAGAGTATGCCTTCAGCATGGCTGGGCCTAGTCCCGGTCATTGGCTGGCCCTTGGAGACAGCTAGAGGACAATCCCGTTCTCTTCCGAAGCTCTTTGAGCCTGCCAGCTTCACTCGTCCCCTCTAGGGGGGTCCCAGCTGCCTGGTGCCAAGGGAAGTGAGACTTTGTAGAACTGTTGGGCAACCAAAGCAAACCTTGAGCCCTCTCGGCCCCACCTGCTGACCGAGCTGGACTTCCCAGGGTCAAACCTGCCCTGCTTTGGTGGCGCTACGCTGTGAGGAAGTGGTTTGAACGTGGTGTGCTTAAGGCCCTCAGAACCTTAGGGAGGCTGGGAGCAAGGATGTCAGTTCCGTGGTGTGGCCTTAATGCTTATTCATCAAGGGGACAGAGGGATGGACTGATGGGTGGACGGAGGGACAGACAGATACTCGCAAATGGACACAGGAGCACGTCCCTCGGGTTTGGTTGGCTCTGACGCGCTGGCAATCCTTAATGAGAATTTCCAGTTCTTGCGTCTCTCAGAGCTGAGGGAAATAAATTCTTGCGGAATGTGAAATGAAAAATTAAAACCCAGCAGCCTCTATTAGTGCAGGAGATTGATGGAGGTGCACCGGAATGAATAATTGCTGGGTTAAGAAATGCGCCCCCTCCTCGGAAGCACAGGGCCGACCCTGGAGCTAGGAGTGGGGAATTGATCTGTATTAGGAAGATGGTTTTAGTTTGCTGCAATGCAAACCTACCTATGTCTGCTTCACTTCTATCAGATATAAGAACAAACAGAAACGTGTATTCGAGAAGGGAGAAGAAGCGCCCAGTTCATTGGCCTGGTAGTTTGATCCACCATACTTAACACTGCATGTTAGCAAAGTTCTGCCTAGGAGTACCAAAGGGACTGGATGTACCTTGTCTGGTTTAGTAATGATTTTAACAGCCGCAACTTAGTACTTAGCCTCTCCTATAGATTGCACAGGGCTGGGATTTAGCTCAGTTGGTAGAGCGCCACTCTGCAGTCTCTGAGGTCCCGAGTTCAATTCCTAGCACCTCAAAAATGGGAGAAGGATGTGGCAATCCACTCCCAAGGCAATCCCGAAACAATCAGCCATTGAAAACACCATAAGGGTTGCTATGAGTCGGACATGACTCGACAGCACCTAACACTAACATAGATTGCACATCATTTAAACTTTTTACAAATACACACACAGAAGCTAGTCTTCCTCTTATGATGAAGAAACTGACATTCAGAGAGGCAAAGTGACTTGTGCAGAGTCACACAGCCCTTTTGACAGACAACCCAGAAAGTTAGCCCAGGTGTAGCTACTCAAACGCTGGCCTCCAACAGTGTGGCCTCACTGCCCCATTCTGGAGCTGTTTAAGACACGGGAGTTTAAGTGGATTTCAATCTGTCTGTTCCATAGATTATCACTGTTATACTTTCAGAGCACCCTGAGCACTCTCAAATAGCATTTTTCTAACTGGAAAATATCAGCTGGAACAGAATTTGCCAGAATTCTCATCCACTTCTTGCCTATCTCCCAGTGTTAAAACCACCACAGCTCAGTTTAATGGACTGGCACCCCAGCACCTCATAGCAACCCCCAGAATGACAATTTGCAGACTAGGAGGTGTATTTCCCCAACATGAAGAGCGCTGCTGACAACACAGGCCTTTGTCCTTGCCCTGGTGCTCACTGAGGCTGTCCACACCCCCACCTCAGCCCCATAGAAACCCTTATTGCCTCTATCTCCCACCAGCTGGGTGACTTGGGAAAGTCACTTAACCTCTCTGAGCCTCATTTTCGCAATTGTCAAAAACAAATTACAGCTGGGCGAGGTGGTGCATGCCTGTCATCCCAGCGGTTCAGGAGGCGGAGGCAGGAGGATCGCAAGTTCGAGACCAGAAGTAGTCTGCGTAACTTAGTGAGACCCTGTCTCGAAAAGTAAAAAATGGGCTGAGGATGCAGCTCAGGGGTCCAGCACTTGCAGAGCATGCAAACGCGAGGCCCTGGGTTCAACCCCAAGTACTGCAAAAACAACAACAACTATAACAACAACAAACAAAAGCAAAAACAAATAACAATTGCTAATTTACAGGATCATACTGAGGATTTCGTGAATACACCTTTTCATACCATGCCCCTTGCTGTTACTCAGGATGGTAGACCTCTCTTCACAGACTTATGCACAGGGCCCAAGACAGGTGATTCCATGCCCAAAGCCCAGGTGGTTTCTTGACCCTGGGCTCTGTAAGATATGTAGGCCCCTAAAGACTGCAGCGTCCCACGTCCCTCAGGAAATTCTGCTTCTCTCGGATCTCTTCCAGTTCTAATGCTCTGTGATTGCTGAACTCAGATACTTCACGTGTTTGCCTTCCCTTTAACCTAAGCCCGCACCCTACACTTACCACCTATTTAGACATCATTGATTGTCTTTGGCACCTTCCCGAAGAAGAGCCACAGTCCCAACTCAACACAGCACCATACTATCCCTCGACCCACCTGGGCTCCGTGTGCCTTTAGACATCATAACTCCAGGCTAAGAGAATTTGCCTACTGTGTGTCTGAAGCTGTCCTGGCCACTGCATGTGTGAGTTCGTTTCATCTGACCAACACCTCTGTGAACTAGGTACCATCATTCCCAATGTACAGAGGGGAAAGTAGGGACTCGAGTGATCTACATGGCTTGCTCAGGGTCCCCCAGCTAGGAGGTCTGCTGACAAGTCCTAGTTGCCACTTACAGGAAGACTGCTGGATGCCCCGCGGCTCTCCAGCAGTCAGGTGGCTCCCCTCCCGAGCTCGTCTTTCTCTGAGATGTTGCACCCAGAACCACTGGATGGTTGCCATGCGCTGTGCTGTGCCTCCCCCTGGACCCTTCCCCGCTGTTCTCACGAGCTCTTCTCTGCCTCTAGGAAATCAGTCCCTACCCGCCGTGCCCCTGAGGGGTCCTGAACTCTCTCCCACCCAGTCCCAGCCGCATCCCCCAAGGTACCTTCAGACGCTGGCCATGGCCTGCCCTGGGAGCTGGCTGCAGAGGGCCGCCAGGCTCGGAGTCACTGGCCGTCCATCAAGCTGCCACCGCTCTGGAGTGGGCAGGCAGCCGGGGCTCAGAGGGCGTGGAGGAGAAGCGCTCAGTTGCTAAACGGCCGGCTGCACACTTCCTCCGCTAGAGAGGAGGAAGGCGCGGGGCTGGGAGGAGAGCGGGTTCCTGTTTTCACGAACACCCTGCACAGACTTTTCTCTGCAAGGACAGGGAAGAGGGAGGTAGCGTAAATCTTTTTGCAAAGCACTTGAGAATATAGGCAGCTTGTTTCTAAATGGCCAGGGCTTTCAGAATCTTAGTCTTTTTTTTTTTCTTTTTTCCCTCTAATTAAAAGACAGATGGAGCTGCCAATTTGCTCATGTGCCTCCCTGGAGCTTGCTGGGCCCAAGGAGGCGACGGCTTCGCCGGCTGCAGCTTCTCTTTTCTGAGCTTCCCGATTGCCACAGCTTTCTTGTGTCATCGTGGTATGGACCCCAGGGCAGTACTGCCAGCCCCGCTGGTGCCATGAGCTAGCTTCCATTGCCAGGGACGTGTACCAGTGGGCACCAAGCAACAAGCCCCCGTGCAGGGCAGAGCTGCCCAGCAGCCTTCCTGGGCGTGAGCCCCCACCCCTCTTCTGGGGCCCTGTCAGAAGAAACTAGAAGGCTGCTGAGAAAATTGGCACTTCCGGCTGTAGAGTGTAAGAGAAGAAAGAGGAAGGCAGGGTAACCCGGTGCAAGTAGTGCCCCTTGATCCGTCCCGCATCGAGGGGAAGGAACTAGAAAGAGCATGGTGGGGAGGGGCCCTTGGGTGCACACTGTGCCTCAGATAATGTTGCATGGAAGGTACTTTCTTGGGTGCAGGAACAGTGTTGTGATCATGGGGGTGACAGTGCCACTTGCTAGGGAACACCCGTGCCGACATACTGGGGGGAAGTGTCATAACAGATGCAGCTTTCCAGTGGTTCATTAAAAGAAAAAGAAACATGTCGAGAGAAAAAGTACATGGCAAGAGGTAGAAAGAGAGAGAGAGAGAAAGAGGGTAAGTGTGACAAACGGTTAGCACTCGGTGTACCTAGGCGAGAGCACAGGCGCGACTTGCCCTTGTCATTCAGCTGGTTGATGGCTTAGAAACTAGAATATACACGTATGTAATATGTTGTATTGTTGGGCTGGGATTTGGCTCAGTGGGTGGAGCGCTGTGCTGCAGTCTCTCCGAGGTCCTGAGTTCAATTCCCAGCACCGCAAAAATGGGAGCAGGGCCTGGCAATCCACTCCCAAGGCAATCCCGGAACAGTCAGCCATTGGAAACCCTATGAGGGTCGCTATGAGTCGGATACCGACTCGACAGCACCTAACAACAACAACAACAATATGTTATATTGGGAGAAGGACCGGCAACCCACTCCCAAAAATTAATCTGCCATTGAAAACCCTATGAACAGCAGAGAAGCACTGACAATACTGTTTCACCTGTTGTACACAGGGTGGCTATGAGTCGGATACCGACTCGATGGCACCTAACAACAACCACAATATGTCATATATTATATATGGCATATAGGATATATAAATATACATATTTTCCATGCATCTATTTCTAATTTCTCTATTCATAGTGTGTGAGTTGTCCAGGCTGGAGTGGGCCTATAGGTGTGTTCTTCAGAAAAGGTGAGGCCCCCGGAATGCTGGCTCAGGATTACGAGTGACGTGTGGCTTTTGCTCAGGAAGTGCTAGGTGGTGGTGCCTGGTGGCCCTCTGCGAGCCTCTCTCAGCAACAGAGAGCTGAGTGACCTGCCTGCAGTCCCGCTGCTAGCTCCACACAGAGCCAGGGCAGAGGCTAAGGATCAAGACCCATGGCTCCATCCAGGGAGGCTGACGCAGCCACCCCAGGACCGTCGTTGGGAGACCTCACCCAGTGTAGTTTGTGAAGACGAATTGGGCATGGCAGGGCTGTGTCTCAATGTAGAAGCCCCTGTGCTGGAGAGACACCTCAGGCTGCTGGGGAAAGGCCAGCTCTGCGCAGAGCATGCTGGGAGAGAGCGAAGGGAACATTGTGCAAGACGGGGAACAGTTTGCCTCCTCGGAGACGAGGACAGGCAGACTCAGGCGAGGTGGGGATTTCCCCCAAATCTAAGCTGGGGAGCGGAAGAGCTCTGGTGGTCTGATCAGAGGGCGCCAGCAATGGGGTCGCTGTTTAGCACTTACTGAGAGTCCACCTGGGTCCGACTGAGTGCATTCGCGGGGACCTCCTTCCATTGTTGTTGTTGTTGTTAGGTGCCGTCAAGTTGGTATACGACTCATAGCGACCCTCATAGGGTTTCCAATGGCTGACTGTTTTGGGATTGCCTTGGGAGTGGATTGCCAGGTCCTTCTCCCATTTCTGCAGTGCTGGGAATTGAACTCCGGACCTCAGAGACTGCAGCGCAGCGCTCTACCAACTGAGCTAAATCCCAGCCCCTCTCCTTCCATTAGTGGAACTTTATTGAGCAAAGCCCCCTCCAGATCCTGGAATTCAGCCAGGACCCCAAACTGGCCGAAGCCCTGTCCTCCCTGAGCTTAGATGGCATTGTCACTGATGAAGCTAATGAGGATGTAGTGGTGGCTGGCAGGGGGGCCCCAAGGGTCCATTTCTACTGGTGGCTGTGATTGGGAGCCGAGCCGAGCTGTCTCTGGAGGTGTCACTGAGCTGAGACCTGGGGGGCAGGGTCAATCTCATGAGAGGTGCACACAGAAGACGCTACTGGGGTGACTGTTGGAATCTTGGGGGGGACACACACAGGTGGGCCTAAGGATATGCCCAATGCAATGTCAGATGCAGACAAGTGATGGAGGGTGGGGCCCAGAGAGTGGGCGAGGCCATCAGCCAAGAACTGCTCGGGCCGGGGGAACGGCGAAGGCCTGCCAAGGGGGACTTACTCACTGGTCCCCAGGGTTCTCTTGCTCCTTTAGTGTCCTGACCCTCCACTGGTGGTCCATTTTCCACCCTGCACCTTCATAGTGCCCAGGGGTTTCTCCCCAGATCCATGAAGGGGGCTTTGAGTCCAAGAGCCCGTCATTCACTCAGGGATGCATTTCGTGTCCCCTGTAGGCAGTCCTCATTCAGCAAGGCTTTGTGAGCACTCGCTAGGTGCCAGGCCCTGAGCATGGGCTGCAGCTTTGCCACCAGGATGAGGCCCCATGCTGCAAGAGTTCACAAACATAGGTTTGTTGCATACGGCTGAACACTGAGCGTGGCGACCATCTGCTCGTAAACTTCTCCATGTAACCCGTGCTAGGGGACATCGAGAAATCTACGGGGAAAGCATGAGTGGCCTGAGGGCTTTGGCCTTGAGGGCTTTGTAGTCTAGTGGGGGAGGCAGAGGGAATGTCAAAAGCCCAGGGAGTAGCACAGGGTATTGGTAGGGAGGGGGCCAGGAGGGGAGCTTGAGCAGATTCCTGGGGTCCCAGTCTAGACGAGAAAGGTACGGAAGCCTGGCGGGACCAGGCTGAGCTCCTTCCCCACAGCAGGGTCGTGATTGAAGGTCACTGACACATGGAGTCAGCACACAAAGCAGAGACGGGGACATTGGCAGGTGATGCCCCTCCAGGGACCTCAGGCTGCGTGTGGGGTGGGCCAGGCTGCGCTGTGCTGGTGAGTGACAGCCACCTATCAGGAAGGTAGGCTTTGGGGCTCGCAGGTGCCTAGGGCCATCTGTGTAGGAAGCAGTGGGTTTCCAGAGGGCTTTGCAAATTAATTAGCTACCAGAGCCTAGACAAACGTCCACAGGAAGGTCCCAAGATGCCTGCCATATGTGGACAAGACATGCTCACCACCTTTGCTAATGTGTAATGGTCCCCCGCAGGGAGCCAGGTGGCGCATCCCCCAGCTGGAGCCGGCAGTCGCCTATCCCGAGTGGTGGGAAGTTTGTTTCTCCAGCCTTGGGTCCTCCAGACCTCCAGGTTTGGAGGTTCAGTGCGCAAAGCAATTGGGCATCATGGGGGGAAAGACATGTGGTTAAGCCCAGGTTGAGTCAGAATTCACAGCTTGGTCTGGTATTATTAGCCCAACCCACTTCTACTGAGAGTTGAGCTTTTATTTTCCTTCTTTCAACATAAATATAGGGAAGGTTAGAAAATGAAAAAGGCAACCACCGGCACCAGTAAGCATCCCATTAGGAGAGAGAATCAAGCATGAATCCATTTGGCTGGGCAGTTCAATAAGGATTTATGTGATGCAAGGCATTGTGGGTGGTGCTGTGAAATGATTGGCAGGTTTAACTCTAAAGGGGTTAAACGGCATGACCTTCAAGACCCCATGTATGCCAGAAGTGCTCTGAGCACCAAGTCTGTGCCTCTTCGGCAGCTAGATGGGCACCGGCCCAGTCAGTCATTTCTTTGGTATTTGCTGAGCACCTTTTACATGTTAGGCTGGGCTTGGGGAACTGGCTTCGAGCAATGCATGAGTGATGTTACAGAAAGAGCTGAGAGGATGGGCAGGAAGGAGAGCCCTCCCCTTGGCAGGGTGGCTTTGGAAGTAGCCCAGAGAAGGCCCAATGTGAGGAAAAAGAGGAAGAGCCACTAGGAAAGAAAGTGGCCGTTGCTCATGCCATCCTTGCATTCCTCCTGTTACTCTCTGTCTGGACTTCACCTGAAGAAGCTGAGCCTCTGAGGATGAACTCACTTGGCATTGGTCACCAGCCAATGCTATGACACTGCATTGTGTAGGCTCATGGGCTCAGGAGGTCTGGGGCTGGCTGTCGTGACCATACAGCCTGCCGTCAGGTCTTCCCACACCTGCCTATGTTGCTCAGTGCTTCCCATGGATCTTTTTCCAGCCCCGTGTCCCCCAAAATAGAACTCAGGCCCTGTTGCTGCCCTTCTCAAGCAACTTCCAAGACACATTTCCCCAGAGCCAGCTTTGTCCCTCTTCTTGGCATTCCATGCTTGGCGGTCCCCGCCTCAACCTTCCCAGTTCCCATGACAGAATCACCACGAGGCCTCTGTGCTCCACCCAGCCTGGCGACTTTGGCCCCTCTGCCCACCTAGACTTCTCATCCCCACAGCGACTGAGCCACTGACCTTCCAGACCTGAGTGGACACCTTCCCTCCTGCAATGACGTGGGACTCAGGTCCCCCAGGGCCCACTCACAGCTCACCTGGTGCCTACAAACCCAACCTCCCCCAACCAGAAGTGAACAGTCCTTCTCAGATGCCCTTGGAGTTTCATCTGCAGTATAGGAATATAAAACGTAGTACCCTGGAGTCAAGGTCAAGATAAGGGATCCAGACACCTAGTGGTGCGTGACCTTGCTCAGGTTTGAGTCTCTTCCTGGCCTAACTGATGTGACTATTACTACTTGCTCCTGAGGACCCAGAGAGTAATGCATGTGAGCTGCCTAATGTAGCGTAAGGTGCGTGTCCTCTGAGCGTGAAAGCCTCCCTCTCCTTTCCATTGGAGCGTACCCTTGGGAAGCCTGTGGCGTGTCCATTGTGCGGCCCCTGAGCCTTGCCCAGAAGACACGGTGCACAACTAGCCATGGAATGCGTGAAGAAATGAGGTCATGCCCGTGGAACACAAGTGCTTTAAGGCATTAGTACTGATCTTCACCATGGAGGGAGAGAATGGCGCGCCGGCCCATTTGAGGGAGGGCTGCAGCTGCTGTTTCCCAGGAGGTAAGAGCTCTGCTTTCTGGACCCAGCTCCAGAGCTGCAGGAGCAGCTGAACCCTGCTGCCAGCGTGGAGCCTAGGTGGGTGCCCTCGGGGGCTGTGTTTCTGTGAGAGGCCTCTGGAGGCCAGTCAGAAGCTCAGGGTAAAGAAAACATGGACGCTCCACTCCATAGCCTTCTCTTCTACGAAGAATTACAAATATGTTGACGCATCAGAGCTGTTCCCTTCTGTCGTTGCTCAACTGAGCCTTCCGCCTGTGTGTTGGGAGCTTGCGCCATCCTCAACTCTGCAAGGGTTGATGCGGAGGGCAGCAGGGGGCCCAGAGGCCCCGAGGGCCCAAATGCAGGGTTTTTGCAATTTTGCTTTCTTTCCTAACTTCTTCTCGATGCACAAACTTGTCAGCCCTTTTCTTTCCTAGAATGGAAGGCCTTCAGTTATCTAAGAGAGTATGCAGGAGCTCTCCGTGGGCTAGCATGGGGCTGATCTGTGCAGGGACAAAAGGGACACATGCTCTGCCCTCCAGGAACTTGGCATGAGTGGAACAGAGGCCAGGCAAGAGCCAGGACAGGGCAGGTGGCTGGGGGCTCTAACGCACAGGGACACCAAAGGAAGCCACTGGCAACTCCACAGTGACCAGAGGCTCGAGCAAGGGCTGGAGATCCGGGGAACCTGAACGTGAGAGAAGTCCAGAGAGGCTGGGCATCGGATGGGCTGGTAGGACACCCTCTCTGTGCCTTTTCTTGATTCCTTTTTCCTGTGGGATGACTTCAGCTGCATCTTTTGTGAAGTCGGAGATGGCGTAGCATCTGCCACTGAGGGGTCAGCCGGCCTCCTGAGCGCATTGCCTGCCCTCAGATCCAGCAGAGCAGGCTGATGAGCCGGTCTAAGGTGTGTCCTCTGCTACTCTGCCCTCTGTGCCCCCACTGGCAGCATGGGTCCTCCCCAGGCCCTCAGTGCCCCGCCTGCCTTTCCAGTGACCTGCTCTACTGCCTGCTGTGTGGACAGGCTCTGCTGACTCCGGCCCCTGAATTCACTGCCACTCACCCTGCCCTGGAATAAGTGGCTCCCCCCACCATAGGATCATCTAGAAGCGGGGACCAGGTTCCTCACAGGGCCACCCAGGCCGTTCCTCCTCCCTTGTCCTGGGTCTGCACCAGGCGGAAGGACCTGGGGCTCACTTTCCCCCTCTGCAGGAGCCCTGCCCCACCCCTGCTCCTGTCCTCTGCCCCAAGCTGGCATTCTTCACCTGTTTGATAGCCTGAGCCCCAGAACTGGTTCCTGCCAAGTGCCATTAGGGAAGGCAAAGGATGGCAGAGGGGGCACCATGTGCCTATAGCCTGGCCATTGCCAGAGTGACCAGCACATTCCAAGGGCTATGTGTTTGCTGACCATTCCTATTACTATCAGCAGAGCAGAAACTGCCGGCCAAGGGTGACATCCTAGCAACCCTCGCTTCTCCCCGGTGTCTCCTTGCCATCTGCTTGGTCATTTCCTAACTTTTGATCTTAAAACCAACAGCCGCAAGCTCTGAATAAGCATCTCCAATGTATTCATATTGTCACTACTTAGAGGCATCAATGTCTCTGCTAATACACACTTTACGAACATGGAAATTACATTGAAAGCATAAGATTTCTTAAATGATGTTTACAAGCCAATATGCTGGCATTTCCTCCTATGCCCCAATGGAGACCTGAAGGAGGAAGCAAGCGCTGTTTCTAACCAATGAAGAGTCTTGACAGGGGATTTTTGAAGCATTATGGTTTGTCTTCCCGTGGTGCCAATCCACTGTCTTCTAGGAGGGGCACAATAGGGGCTGAGGTTTAGCTCAGCTGGTAGAGTGCTGCTCTGTGCACTCTGAGGCCCTGGGTTCCATTCCCAGCACCACAAGAATTGGAGAAGGGCATGGAAGTCCACTCCTGAAACGATCCCAAAACAACCCGCCATCAAAAACCCGGTGAAGAGCAGAGAAGCATGGATATAGTGCTGGGCATGGCACAGTGTCAGAGAGAGTTTTGTCTGTTATACATAGGGTTGCTGTGAGTCAGACCTGACTCGATGGCACCTAACAGCAACAAAGAGGGGCATAGTGGGGCTGTGAGTTCTGCTTAAGGACAAAGGCAAAAGTCACATCTTCTTGTGATAAAGGAAAGCCTGGTGTGAGGGTGTTGGGTGCTGTCAGGTGCCACAGAGAGCATTTTGAAGGGTGCCTTGTAAGACCATCTTCTCCATCTCTCTAGGCTGGCTTGCCTTTCCAAAGCTGTCAGTTCCCAGAGGCAGGGAGCTGATCTATTTTGTCAGAATGATACCAAGCCCCAGTACCTCCTATGGCCAGAGAAAGCAGCAAATACCCCCTGGGAGGAAGGGGGGAAAGAAAGGAGGGAGCCTGGGAGGTAGGGGCTGAGCTGAGCGAGCAAGTTCCAGAAAAGAAAAGCAAGTCCCTCCCCCCCTAGAATCCACGCTTTCTTAAGGCCTTAATCATCTCTGATTCCCGGGGGCATCTGCACGTAGGCGCAGCTCAGAGAGCTGGTGGAATTATTCCCATAATAGAGCAGCTCGTGGCCGCAGGGCAGGCCTGTCCCAGGGACGGGAAACAGCAGGCTGGAGGGTTGGCGAGGAGGCCTCTGAGCTTCGCTTCCTGACATTGCCCAAGTCAGGCCTCGTCACCACACTGCCCCAGCGTTCGCATCGCAGAAACAACAGTGCCAATAAAACCAGCGCAGTCCC
This sequence comes from Pedetes capensis, assembly GCA_007922755.1. Taxonomy (NCBI): domain Eukaryota; kingdom Metazoa; phylum Chordata; class Mammalia; order Rodentia; family Pedetidae; genus Pedetes; species Pedetes capensis. Next base: position 37,547 of record VMDO01012772.1, read on the forward strand.
CCTCGACTGCGCTTGAACAGCATACATGGAGGTTAAAATCTAAAGCAGGATTATTATGACGTTTCGAAAATCCCCTGTAATACTCTCCTCCTGTGATGCCTTCACGCTTCTGCGAGATAGGCTTTTTCTAATGGTGAGGTGTCGTGGTTATCAAAAGAAAAGCAGACTCAGAATTGGCCTTGATGTCATTAAAATCGCAGTCATCCAGTTAAAACCGACCGGCTGGCTGTGGCATTATCAGTCGGGGGCAGCTTCAGGACCCACTGAGCCACAACTAATTGCACCCAGCAGAGAGCAGCTGAGGAGAGAGGCAGGCTCTGCTGCCTAGCAGTAGCCTTTGCCAAGATGAAATCTCAACCTCAAACACCTTCCTTAGGCTGGAGAAGATTTCACTCTTTTTACATCTGAGTACCAGGAGCAAGAAGATTATAAATAACTGGTGCCTGTGGAGTGCTTGATGGGTTATAACATATTTTGAAACCTGTCAGTTCATTTCATTTTCACAAGAGCTCTTTGAAATATTGCTTATAATGTTAAGGACTGCCGCTGCTTATGGGAAACTTGGCACAGATAAGCACTGTGCATGTTATCTCATGAATTCATCTCAACAAATGCATGAGGAAGATGTTCTCCTTGTCTTGTACATTTACACAACTTTCCTGAAGATGTGCAGCTGGCTAGAGAGATGCTGGACTTGAACCTGGGCCGATGGACCCTGTGGCACATGTTTCCGAAGCCACACCTGAGACACACCTGAATGCCCATTTCACAGAAGAGGAAGTGGACACCCGGAATACCAAGCCCATTACCATGCTGCCAGATAAGGATTCAACAAGATTTCTCCAGTCCTAAAGCCCATGTTCACTTGCAGCCATACCACTGTGGTGTCTGATCCCATCAGATCTCAAAAGCTAAGCAGGGTCAGGCCTGGTTAGTCCTTGGATGGGAGACCACCTGGGAACACCAGGTGCTGTAGGCTTGGGAGAAGGACCTGGCAACCCACTCCCCAAAAATAATCAGCCATTGAAAACCCTATGAATAGCAGAGAAGCACTGACAATAGTGTTTTGCCTGTTGTACACAGGGTCGCTATGAGTCGGACGCTGGCTTGACCACTCCTAACAACAACAACAAAGCCCATCTTCTGTCGACTTTTTCTACATCTCTTCAAAATAATAATACTTTATAATTGTTTTCACCTGGCAGATTTGAAGGGGATGGTGTTGGGCACGATGGGAAATGGATTCCGGGGTGAGGCAGACACAGGGGCCAGATATGAGCCTGTATTCTTCCTAGGAAGGCGTCAGAACCTTAGCAGTAGACCTCAGGATGGCCCAGGGGAGCGAGTGGGGAGGCGTCTGCTTGAGCGAGGCACACAGGGGCTGCAGTGCTGCCCTTCTTTCCATGGGGCTGGGAAGTGGGTGCTGCAGGGGAAGTGTGAGCCGCTCTAAACCCACAGGGTGTGGGGGCGGAGGGGCAGGCCTGGGGACCCAGACGCCAGGCAGCCAGAATCACAGGCCGTGACTCAGCTGGTGAACTAGACAGTCGGCCCTCAGGAACCCTAAAAGGAGGGGCCTCAGGGACCCCAGGGAATGCCCATGGTGGCCAGGATCCCTGGCCAGCACCCGGATGTCCTCTCCTGGTGCAGGTCCCTCCACAGCCGTCCCTCACTTCCCCTGCCAGCACGGGCTTTCCAAGGCTCAAACCTGATTCCAGCCCCTCGGCCGGTGGCTCCCTTGCTCAGGCGTCCTAATGTGGAGCTCAGCGGGCCCTACCAGGCCAGCGTCCAGCCTCCCCATCCGGCCTCAGCCAAGCCGCTCTGCCTCCAATGGCCCCTGAGTCAGGCGGCTCCCACCTCTCTGTCGGAGCCCTGTCTCTGCACAAAGTCACCCCCAGCTCCGTGGCCAGGCCATGGCTCCTAATGGAACTGTCCTGAGAGGTCCCCTATCAGGTCCTCTTCTGTATTCTCAAGGCCACTCACTCCACCCACACCTCAGACCATCCCTCAACATGGCGCCTTCCAGGGCAGGCCTGGTGGATCTATCCACCTGTCCAGAGCTGGCCAGTGGCCTTGGCTGAAGGAAGGAAGGAGGGAGGAAGAAAGGAAAGGAGGAAGGAAATAAAGAGGGGACCAACAGGACACTGGCAGTCAGGCCTGGGCTTTCTCCCTTCCCGAGGTCTTCGCTGGACTTCCAGTCCCTTCTCTCCTCTCATGTGTCTTGGGGAAGCTCTTCACAGCCAGGGCTCAGGATGGGAGTCAAACTCTGTGGGGCCCAGGCAGCCACGCTTCTGCTGCACTGCAGAAATGAGGCATCCTTTCCCATGGGGCCCACAGAGCCCCTGACCTCCCTCCATTCTGTCTGGAAGGTGACACATGGAGAGAGCACTTCCAGAGCTGCCGTAGGGGCTCGCAGATGCCAATGTCACCAATCTGCCCAGTACACAGAAGAGGTGACTAAAACCCCGGTTGTGCAACAGGGTGGGTGAAGTTCACTGGTCTACCCAGGTGATAAGGCTACTGAGGAACTGTGCACAGATGGGGACACAGCTTGTCATTTCTAAGTCCATATCCTTAGTCATGGCTCTACACCAAAAGTGTCTACAGCCACACCACCCTGGCGGCCCATCTCGTCAGGTCTCAGAAGCTAAGCAGGGTCAGGCCTGATTAGTCCTTGGATGGGAGACCCCCTGGGAACACCAGGTGCTGTAGGGTTGGGGGAAGAACCCAAGAGCCCACTCCCTTTGAAAACCCTATGAATAGCAGAGAAGCACTGACGTAGTGCTGGGCGTAGCACAGCGTGGGGGGGTGTTTGGTTCTGTTGTACATAGGGTTGCTATGAGTCGAACCTGACTGGACAGCACCTAACACCAACAATACCATCAAAAGTTGTTTTTCAATTTTTTTCCTTTAGTAATCTTTAAGACAATTTCAATTAATATGTGATAAGTGTATGTATTTACGAGGTATAATGTGATTGTTCAGACATGTATTCAGCGTGGACAGATCCTTTCAGGTTAATTCACATGTCCACATTCTTATGGTTTCTTTATGTCTGGAGGCTTTGCGCTCCTCTCTTCTGCTTTTTCACACTTTGGAAGAGAGCAATGAGGTAGAGTTGGTCAGTGACTGCGTTGCACACAGGTGTCTTACTGTCATACTGATTGGATTAGCCATAGCAGAGTTCACAAGAGCCAGGGGACACTCATTGTACCAGGCACTGTGAAAAGTCCCTTACACAGTTCCTATGAAACTTTCCTCACGTCTACAAGGCTGGGGAAACTGAGGCTAAGAGAGGGTGTTGCCCACCCGCTTTACGTGTTAAAGCCCTAACTCCTGTAGCTGAAATTGTGTCTGTATTTGGAGATAGGGGCTTTAAAGAGGGAAGTAAGTTAAAATGAGGCCATGAGGGTGGCCCCAGTGCAGTCTGACTGGTGTCCTTATAAGGACAGGAGATTGGTGTGTCTGAGGAGGCCCCAGAGATGGGGGCACAGAGGGCAGGCATGTGCAGAAGCATCCAAAATATGGCCATCTCAGAGGGGACAGAGGCCCCAGGGACACCAGTTAGCCAGAGCCTGCCCTCAGACTTCCTGGCTCCATGACTACAAAATGCATTTCTTTGTTGAGCCACCTGGGTGTGGCGTGCTGCTGTGGCCCTTCTAGAAAGTGGAATATAAGACTTGGCTAATTTGTTCAAAGCCAGGCATGAAAAGTGGCCGAGCTCCTGCTCTCCTTGGGCTGCCACTTGGGGACGTCTCACAGGCTGAGTCGTCCCCTCCCTTCTGCCGTCTCAGGGCCCTCTTGGCCTCCTGGACCCGATGGTCTCTGGGAGTGAATGGCCGGAAAGAAGCCTCAGCCCCTTTGCAAGTTCTAATGACGCAGTTGTCTCTGAGGAGAAGCAGGTGCCCATGTGTATGCATGAAGTGCCTCCTGGTAGGGGAGGGGTGGGCGGAGCCTGCCTTCCAAGGTCCCTTTGAAACAGGAGGGCGGCCACCGCCTTGGCTATCATTCTCGGTGTCAATTCTAAAGTGTGACATCTTGGCCTGGGAAATCACTAATTTTCAAGTGCCATGCATTTCAATGGCTTCTGACAGCCAGAAGGCGTTAGAGGCAATTAGACACGGTGTCTGTGGCAGATGGGAAAAGGCATTTTGTCAAGTCTGAAAGACCTGCAGGAAAATCCTGCCAGGTGTGTGCTCCGTTCTGGAGGGGCAAAGCCAAGGCTGGGTCCTCCCCATTTCCATGCGGAGCTGGCGCGTCTTCCTCGCTGTGCTCTGCAGCCTTAGGGGGAAGTGTATAGCTGTTGTTCTTTTGTTGTTAGGTGCCATCGAGTCACCCTCACAGGGTTTTCAATGGCTGACTGTTTCGGGATTGCCTTGGGAGTAGATTGCCAAGTCCTTCTCCCATTTTTGCGGTGCTGGGAATTGAACTCGGGACCTCAGAGACTGCAGCACAGTGCTCTACCCACTGAGCTAAATCCCAGCCCTAAGTATATAGCTAGACCATGGGAAAGCAGCGTTTGCCAATGAAGACACAGAAGGGTGGAGGCGGAGCCTCTTCAGCGTGAAGAGGCTGCACAGTGCCTCGGATTTGGAGACAAATAGCCTGACTCCAACTCCCAGGCATCAGGGGCTGCAGGGCAAGGTGTTTATCCTCTCTGAGTCTCTGTTCCTCTTTATTAAAACATGCGCTGCTATCAGCCCCTGGCTCAGACGTTTGGGGAGCACAAATCGAGAAGAGTCTGTTAGTACATGGGATACACCAAGTACTCACTACTCAGTCCCTTCCTTCTCTTTTCTCCCTGTGTAGACACAGTCAGTGGGTAATTTCATTTTGCACATAAAAATACAGTACATGGTGTTTTAAAAAATGTTTCAAAACATGTATCTATAGAATGCAAGGCAAGACTCCTGGACCTTTTGTTAGACAAGTGTTGCTTTGACATGGTGCCAAAAGCACAAGCACTAAAAAGAATAGATACATAGGGCTTTGTCAAAATTAAGAAAGGTGTTTGGCTATAAGCAATGATATCAGGAAAATGCAAAGACGGTCCACAGAAAATTAGCAATAATGTATATGATAAAGGACTTATATCAAGCAGATATAAAGAACACTTACAACTCAATAACAAAAAGACATCCAAAAATGGATGAAGAACCGAACAGACATTTCTCCAAAGATGTACAAATGGCCCATAAAGTACATGAGAAAATTCTCAGCATCATTAGTCGCTAGGGAGATGCAAATCAAAACCACAAGGAGATACCGTTTTCCATCCACTAGGAGGGTTACAATTTTTTTTAAAAGTAGAAGAATATAAGAAAGAAAAATAGAAGATGGTAAGCATTGATGGGGATGTGGAGAAATATAGGAATATTCATGCATTACTAGTGGTAGTGCAAAGTGGTATAGACACTTTGGAAAATGGTTTGGCAACTTCTTAAAAGGTTAAACATGAAGTTGCCATATGACTGAGCAATCCCATTCCCCATTCCCCACCCTCACTCCCAATCCTAGGCAACTGCTAATCTGCTTCCTGTTTTATAGATGTGCCTGTTCTGGACATTTCATATAAATGGAATCATAGGATATATGGTCTTCTGTGTCTTGCTTCTTTCACTTCATCCATTTTATAGTACATACTGTTGTTGTTAGGTGCTGTCAAGTCATGTCGACTCATAGCGACCCTCATAGGGTTTTCAATGGCTGATTGTTTCAGGATTGCCTCGGGAGTGGATTGCCACGTCCTTCTCCCATTTTTGCAGTGCTGGGAATCGAACTCGGGACCTCAGAGACTACAAAGTAGCGCTCTACCAACTGAACTAAATCCCAGCCCATAGTACATATTGGTACTTCCTTTTTATTGCTGAATAATATTCCATTGTATGTTGTTGTTGTTGTTAGGTGCCATCGAGTCGGTATCCGGCTCATAGCGACCCTTATAGGGTTTTCAATGGCTGACTGTTTGGGGATTGCCTTTGGAGTGGATTGCCAGGCCCTTCTCCCATTTTTGCGGTGCTGGGAATTGAACTCAGGACCTCAGAGACTGCAGCGCAGCGCTCTACCAACTGAGCCAAATCCCAGCCATTCCATTGTATAGATATACTATATTTTTCTTATTGTTGGGGCTTGTCCCCTCACCCAGCCTCTCCTTCTCCCTCTCTGGGGTCTTCCTTCTTTCACACCATTTCCCTGCAGAGTGTTCATAAATGGCCTTGGCCATGCTTCCCCTCCATTGATCTGCTCTTGTGACGAAGGTTAATGACTGCTCTCTACCAGGATCCGTTGCACTGTAAAGTGTGGAATCCATCTTTTAAACGTGACTTAAATGCTTTTCTAATCCACACCTAATGTCAATTCACTGGAGAAAATTAGACTGATAAGTATGAAAAGCTAGTCCATCTGGAATTGGTAGAGGGCTCCGAGAATAGGTAGAGCCGAGCTCTCCATAGAGGCCTGCGGAGGGGAGCAGGGTGCCCACGAATCTCACTGAAACTCTGCCATCGATCAAGAAGTCATGTGACAGCACCCGGGAGTCAGAAAATCTGGGTCTCTACCCCTTCTCCCTGGCACTGGCAGGTAATTGAACTCCTTTGACCCCTTTCCTGAGTCTACCCAAGTTCTTGTGGAATGAAGTGGGGCGTGTTCAAAAGAATGACTAAGTAAGGGGTGGTGTGTGCATTCTAAGTGCCTTGGTCCTTGCTGTGTCCCAAGGTAGTCAGGGGTGTTTAAATGAGGCAACCCAGGCTTGTTGTTGTTAGGTGCTGTCGAGTTGTGTCCAACTCATAGCGTCCGACTCATAGGGTTTTCAACAGCTTATTATTTCGGGATTGCCTTGGGAGTGGATTGCCACATCCTTCTCCCATTTTTCTGGTGCTGGGAATTGAACCCGGGACCTCAGAGACTGTAGAGCAGCACTCTACCAACTGAGCTAAATTCCAGCCACGCAACTCAGGCAATACCTCTGAATTAAGTGGGATGTGGTGCAGTTGGAATGGACAGGAAGGAGACTTGGGGTGGATTCTGTTCTGTCTCCATGTGATCTCTCCAGTCTGCAGATACTGCACCTCCATGTCTGAGCCATATGTGAGACTCGTCACCATTTGCCACTCTCACTTTGTGTGTAGAAGGCAGACTCCTCCCCTTGTCCCCTGCTCGCTGTCCTGGCCACCCTCACAAAGATCTTACTTATGAGCCACCACCCAGCAATCACTCATGAGTGGAATGGAAAATGAGAATCGATGACATGCTTAGCTGGTGCTGTTTTCAGTGGTTGGTAGTACAGTGGGGGGAACCGAAAGCTAGAATCGTCTGTTACTTACTAGTCTGGAGACCCTGGGCAGATTACCTCCGAGCTCCTGACCTCATTCTCCATCTGTCACGGGTGTCACTGCTCTTAACAGATACCATATGAATATTTGGTTCCTTTTGATTCCCCATTATGCGTATGCATGCACATACCTGTACATACACATACACACACAAACACACTTGCAATAGAAGAAGCTGCCTTCCAATCCTACGCATCAGCTGTTCTCCTTGGTCATGGCCAGCACATTGTTTTAATGTCCGTTAGGAGAGACAGAGGGGCCCCCTTTGCCTCGTCGTCTGAAGCCATTGAGCGAGAGCTAAGCTACACCTTTGCAGCGACCCCTTTGCTTTTCTCATCCAAATTCCATGACCCCCACTGAGTAAACCGAGGACCACTGATTGCTAAGAAGAAAGAAGTGGGCTTTGAGCCCCAAAGAACCAGATTGCAAGACGAAAGTTGTATTAATTTGCATTCCTCCACGGACGTCTTGCCAAAACTAAAGTGCTACAAAAGACAATAAGACCCAGGCTCTGAAGGATTAAAAAAAGAGATGATTTGAGGGTAGAAGAATCTAAGAATTACTAACACAAACTTGCACGTAAGGCAGTTTCTAAATCAGGCTCCCTGCTTTTAGTTTCCAGGTTCCCTCCTGGGCCTATTCTGGCTGCTCAGTAGCAAGTCCCAGTCAACTAACCCACAGAACTCAGAGGCAGCCTCCAGGTTTGGGCGAGGGAGGGTGCTGGGTATGGGCACGTGCTCTGGTTCACGCCTTTCTCCCTGTGTCCCTGGACCATGCGGGGCTCAGCTGGCTCCAGCCTCAGGTGCTCCTCAGCTCCCCCATCAGTCAGTTGGGCAGCACCCCACCCTTCAGGCCAGTTTGGCTCTGTTGCTCATCTCTTCAGCTGTGTACCCAGGTCTGGGCTGGGCTCACGCAGAAAAGCAGTGATCGCCTCGTTACCCACCCCCCTTCAGCCATCTGCATTCGAGAGGCGTCCATGCCTGGTCATTTCCTGAGGGCCTACTGAGACCTATAAGCCATTTTCAGCACTGACAATGCACAGATGTGGCCCAGTGACATTTCCTAAGTGCTTGTTATAATTTCCCATTCAAAAGACAAACTGCCTTGCTGGGTGCGGTGGCTCACGCCTGTAATCCCAGCAGCTCGGGAGGCAGAGGCGGGAGGATCGCAAGTTCCAGACCAGAGGCAGTCTGTGTAACTTAGCGAGACCCTGTCTCAAAAAAAGTGAAAAAAAAATGGACTGGGGGCGCAGCTCAGTGGTGCAGCACTTGCAGAGCATGCAGGTGCGAGGCCCTGGGTTCAATCCCCAGTACCGCCAAAAAAAAAAAAAAAAAAGACAAACTTCCTATTGCCATAAGGTGCCTGTCCTGCTCCCCTGGGCTAATGTCCTAGAAGTCGCTCCTCTTTCCTGGCACTGACTGTCCTCTTCCTCTCCTTCACACTGTGCAGGTTCCGCTTTTCCTTCAGCAGAGTTAGCTGCCCACTGGCGTCTCCATTCACCCACCCATGTGCTCCCTCACTCTCACTCAGGACAGATGGCCCCGTCCTGGGCAGGCTAGGTCCTTAGCACAGCTCCTGTCCTCTGGAGCTCATGGGGGTGATTGGAGCCTCAAGCCCACCTGCCGTCCCTGCCCACGTCCCTGGTCATTCACCCTTGGTTCCTCCTTCCATTCATTCCTGCCCACCAGTGTCCCCCAAGTCCTGCCTCTCCTCTGTGTCCTCCATCAAGGCATGATGGTGCTATTCCCCCTTCTTGGAGTTCTCAGCACCTGAGAATCCTAGGCCCTCTCCTGATCCCTGCCACAGAGTGCCTCATTTTGAGGTCGCTAGTGTGTGTGGCCTGCTGGGCACAGTCCATATTTTCAGAAACCATCAACCCGACCTAAGCTTGAGGACTTATGCTTTTTTTAATGACTCTCTTTGCTTTAAATAAAAAAAGAGTCAAATCTGGCACAGAGGCTCATGCCTGTCATCCAAGCCACTTGGGAGACAGAGGCAAGAGGAGGGCAAGTTTGAGGCCAGAGGCAGCCTATGCAACTTGGCCAGACCATGTCTCAAAATAAAAAAGGGCAGAGGGTGCAGCCCAGTGGTAGAGCACGAGGCCTGGGTTCAACCCTTAGTCTTGCAAAAAAAAAAAAAAAAGTCAAGATAAAAGTTGTTGTAAGGTATGGGCCTGACTCAGAGCAACCCTTTGTACAACAGAACAAAATACTCCCTAATTCTGTGCCAGGAACATTATCTTATTTGTACTTAAGCCCATTGTTGCAGACACTGTGTCAATCCATCTGGTGGAGGGTTTTCCTTTTTTTTGTTGACCTGCCACTCTCCCAAACATGATGTCCTTCTCCAGGGATTGGTCCCTCCTGACAACATGTCCAAAATACATAAGATGCAGTCTAGCAATCCTAGCTTCCAAGGAGCACGCTGGTTGCACTTCTTCCAGGACAGGTCTGTTGGTTCTTTTTACAGTCTGTAGTATATTCAACATTCATCTCCAGGGCCATAATTCAAAAACATCAGTTCGTCTCCTGTCTCCCTTATTCAATGTCCGGCTTTCACTGAAAACAGCAGGTCAGTAACTCTCAGGTAATACATGGCACTTGATTTCAGCTCTGCCAGTAATGTGGTTGGGCTCTCCCAGGCCCAGGGGTCTGTAGCTACAGGTCTGAAATCCCCCAGCCAGAAGCCCTGGGTGTGGAGGGAGAGTGGACGGGTGGGTTCTGATTCTGTGTACCGTCTCTCCCTAAAGAGAAGAGGTCCTTCCTACCTGACCCTAGCTTCATGGCTTGTGGTAGGAACTATTTTAAGAGTGGGTGAGTCAGTGGTGGGGCCAGTGTGTGGTAGCACCAAGAGCAGATGTCACTCCCCGTCAGTGTTGCAGGTGGAGGCATGTAGTTGTGACAGTGGTACACCAGGGACCTGCTGCCTGCTGGCCTGCTGGGCACTGCCTGGTTTAGTTCCATGACATTTTTAGCTAAGATAACAGATTGCATTATAGAAATTAAGCCTACGGTTCACAATCTTCCCAATGATAATCACAACTAGCATGTACTGAGTGCTAGTGACGTGTTGCCTGCAGTTGTACCACTGTGGTGTCCAATCCCATCAGATCTCGGAAGCGAAGCAGGACATGACCTGGATAGTACTTGGATGGGAGACTGCCTGGGAGAAGGACCTGGCAACCCACTCCCAAAAAGCAATCAGCCATTGAAAACCCTATGAGTAGCAGAGAAGTACTGACAATAGTGTCTCGCCTGTTGTACATAGGGTCGCTGTGAGTCAGACACCGACTCGACAGCACCTAACAACAACAACGTGCTAGGTATTTCAGAGCAGTGTCTCACATCTGCACAGTGACTGTTGACCATGACGCCCCTTCTACAGATTAGAAACTGAGAACTGAGGTGACAAGGTGAATTGGCAAAAGAGCGGCAGGCAGAGCTGAAACAGAGACCCCGCTCGGCCTTTTGCCACAGCCAGGGCCTTTCTACCTGGCTTTGGCCTGACCTCTTCACAGGGAGGAAGGGCTGATGGCCCCGGGCCGGAGGAGACCGGTGTTGCACGGTGACAGGGCCTGGGGCTGCGGCAGGCTGCCTGGCTCCCAGCCCACACTCACCCACCGCCAGGACGCTCTGCTGCCCGCCTGCGAGGGTGTTCTCAGGTACTGACTGGCGGCGTGCGTGCGGAGCCTCATGGGCGTGGGGTACACGGGGGGTGCTGTGTTCACTCTTGTCACCATTATTATGTCCATGTGACTGCTCTCCTCACTGGGCCCCACAGTACCACTGCCAGCTAGATGACCATGGCCAGGCACTGTCCAGGACCCCCTCCCTTGGCCATCTGTCAGCAGAACAGGGAGAGAGTCTAGGATGTCCTTGCGTTATACTCAACTCTATGTGGGGCACACGCCTCCCGGTCCGGCCTGGAGGTTCGGACAGATACTAAAGATACTAAAGATACTACACACAGATACTAAAGATACTACACTCAGATACTAAACACAATTCACTCAGGACCCTCGGGTGAGGGGCGCAGACTCCTGCAGCCCCCAGGACCCCAGAGGAGATGGGAGAAAGCAAAAGCCTTAGGCACTTTTGCCTTCCAAGGGCAAACACCTGTGTTGGTGGTCTCAATGGTCACGAGGAGACAGCTCATAGGAATGTCAGGAACTGTTACTTAGGGACTCCGCACAGTGCCCGGGGGCACCAGGTGGCTGAGGAACCCGCTGAAGTCTGGGTTCCTTCCTGAGGGTCCCCGCCTCACAGCCACTCCTTCCCACAGGGTCCCTCCTCGCAGTTAAGTGTCCAGATGAAGGATGGCTGAGCAGCGTGGGGGGGGGGAAGGAGTCTCTTTGGGGGCTTCCTTCCTGTACAGAGCCAGCCTTGGCTTCCCGGTCCCTCGGGCAGGCCCATCAGGGCACGCCTGGGCTGGCAAGTGTGTCACAGATAATACGCCTCTCCCGTTCCTTTGCTGGCTGATGGCATCTTCATGGAATCTCCTGGCGCAAAACCCAGCTCTTGCTCCGGAGAGAATAAGTAGTTTGTTCTGAGCCAAATGTGAGTGACCAGGGCCCGGGAACACAGACTCACGCAGCCCTGAACGTTCCAGTATGGAAAAGGCTGCGTGGACTTAGCGATAGAACAAAAGAAAGTCATCAGTCAGTGTTTACCAATTCAGGGGTCAGGACCTCAGGTGGACGGGTTACAGTACAGCAAGGAAACCTCTCCTGTGGGCTTTAGACGGCACTGCATAACATTCTCAGCTTTAGGGTTGGTGGAAGCCGGCAGTCTGCTAAGTAATGCATTCCAAAAGTTTTAGTCCCAAGGATGTTAGGTCAGATTCAGAGCTTGGGAGCCAATGGTTGGCGCTAAATGGCTATTAAAGACAGCCCAAGATAACATTGGCTCTCGTTCTGCAACATTCCACACCTTCACCATCTCGAAGTTGTAGTCAGTCAGTCCGTGTGCACAATCTTTAACGCAGATGTGGCTCCTTTAGAGAACCTTAGTTCACGAAACTCTGAAAGGGGTTCTTTCTGGGAAATACTGCCCGTTTCAAAAGGGGCTGTGGTGTGAGGGCGTGAGGTGTCTGTTGGGAGGTCTGCGCCTATTTGTTTGTGTGCGTGAGTCTGTGTGGTCATCTGTATGCGTGTCTATATGTTCCCATGTACATCTGTATTTGTGTCTGTGTTTGAGTGTGGTTGGTTGGTTGGTTGAATGTATCCGGGTGTCTCTCTGTGACCGTGTGAGCCTGTGGCTGCATGTGTCCCTGTGCGCATGGACAGGAGCCAGGCCCCTCTGAGGTGGCCATTGGAGCTAACTGAGGTCAAGCCAGTGTTCAGAGGCTCCAGGAAGTAAAGGCCGTGGTCAGAAACTGTGGCTTTTGCCTTCACTATTTTTAAACTTAAGACAACAAGAGGAAACCCACTGCCACTTTGTAGCTGGGTCAGATTTAGATAAAGCCCAAGGCGGGGCTGTGGACCTCCTACCATGACAGAGTAGGCTGAGGAGACCTGGTGCCTCCTCTCTACACACCCCTGGTCAGAGGCCCTAGCCGCCACCCAGCCATGCAGGGGACACCCAATCTTCTCTGACATTGACTCAGGTGCCTTTGCAATGGCTCACTCAAGGGTGGTGTCTTGTTCCCATTCAAGATGAGGAGCTACAGGTCACTCCCCAAAGTCACTTCATCAGAGGATGACAGAGCCCTGGTCCCTTTGCCCTCGAAGCCCATGCTCTGTGCTTGGTTCTGCTCAGCAGCCCCCTTCCACCTCCGAGTTCTAGGTCTCAGGTAAATCCTCTGAGACAGGGAGTGAGCTGGCTGTCAGTTTATTTAACCGTCAATTTTCCATGAAGAAAGAAGTTTACTTCAGAAGGATTGATTAAAACAAAAAAAAAAAAAGAGAGAGGAAAGTTCTCTGAGCTCCCTCATGGTATCAATGTAGCCCACACCTTTAACCACTTCCTCCCCATATCAGGAGCCCCGGCTATTTATAGCTGGAGCAAATGTTGAAAACATCAGAGGCCCGTCCTGAAGTCCTCATGTCCTCAGCCAGGGCCCAGCAGCCCCCCTCGGCCATCCTGTACTTTGCCGCTCAGAACAGAACGTGGGGCCGTGGACTGAAGAGCTGGGAACGCGTTGCATCCATTTAAGCAAAAGCCCAGCCAGTGCTTCTCAGAAGAGCTGGCCGCTCAGCATTGGAAAAACAAACTCCGGGGAGCAGAACTCAGCACTCGTGTTAAGTCATCCTGCCTGGGGCCCTGCCACTGTGGCTGAGCGCCGGGCCCAGGGCGCCTGGGTGCCCGGGCCATTTGCTGCTTATCCTCGCTAGGAGCCTGGTGCTGGGTTCTCCGTCTTCAGTGGAGGCTGCGGCTCAGGGGGGCGCTCTGAGGAGCCCCCAAGGCTCTGCCGCACTGCTTTGTGCATCTCGTAGTCAGCCTGCACCAGGAGACACGGACTTCATTATCTAGACGGAGTAAGGACAGAAGCTCCTGCATTCTGCCCATTTCTGGTCACGGTCTCGAGTCTGTGGCCCAGGCTGCTGTGGGAACAGGCTCTCCAGGCAGCAGGCCTGTGGCCACCATGTTTGTGGCCCTCCAACTGTTCACTCACTGTGCTTTGGACTTGTGCTTTCGATACTTTTCGACACTGTGCTTTCGATAGGCTTGCGACTGTCTCACTGTGCCACTGGCTCCGGCCACGTGGCCTCAGGCGGGTGATTAAACAGACAGGAGAGCAGTCACAGCCTGGCCACCTGGCAGGCGGCTCCCAGGCGTGGTAAGGTCCACCCCCAGGCGGCCGAGTACCATGTGCTGGGAGTCAGGGGATCGGAGCAGCTGTTGGCTCCCGCGTGCCTCAGCACCCTCATCTCTAACGTGCGCTGCTTACGCCACGGAACCGGCAAGGCTGGGCCTGTTCGTGTCTGCGATGCTGAGAGTGGAGCCGGGCAAGGAGAGCAAGAACTTGCTCCATGGAAGGCGCCCCAGCACCAGACGGGAGGCACCTCCCTCCCAGGGGCACCGCATAGGCTGATGCCCTGGCTCAAGTTGCCAGGGATCAGGAGCTGCTGAGTGGCTGTGAGGTCAGCCCTGGGGTACAGAAGCCAGGCCTGGGGCCCAGGATTTCTCAAGGACACAGCCTTCAGCTGCCTCATCGATCCACAGCTTAGATGGGGCTCCCCTGTGGGCAGCGCCAGTCCTGGGTTCCTCCCTCCTCTGCCTTCCCCTTGGACATGGTCATCTCACAGGCCTATGTCAGCACAGCATGGAAAGTTCTCTCTGTAGGGCCCGTTCTCTGCCCGCGGCCTTCAGTCCCAACTCTGAGGCTCACAGACCCCTGGCACCATCCATGCGCAGTGCTGGGGCCATCTTCCATGATCCATATGTGTCCAGTGCCCTCGGCCCTCCAGCCAGGCCCGAGGGAGAAAAATCTCCTCCTGCCTGGCATCCGTCTCTTGTCTTCTCTCCATGATGCGCGGCAGAGCCAACAACATGGTGGCATGGGCGCCTCCCTCTGCCATTCACAAGACGCCTTCCCCACGCTGCTGCCACGCCCTCTCGGTGGACTGTGTGTGAGGAGGCTATGCCCAGCCTCTCTGGCCCTCTCAGCCTGGTACCAGAGCTGCCATGTAAGGGCCACTCAGCTGGCCCTGTCCAATCTCTTCTTAATTGCTGTGAGGGGATAGAGTCTGGCTCAAGGATGCACCGCCTTGTTTAACAAAAACACACGCCTGACATACATGGGCCTGCGACCGTGGCCAGGAAGTGGGCCTGGAGGTCTGTGTGCCACTGGACAGCTGTGTGACCTATTACCCTGAGCAGCAGACCACTCTGTGCCCCAGACCCCCATCTAAGACAAGGAGGTCAGCCCACATGTGCTTTGTGGTGCTGTGCAGCCCATGTGACACCCTCAGGCCCCGTGCTTGCCCCTGAGCGAGTGCGTGACAGCCGCGAGCCGCCACTGCTGGGTTGTTTGTTGTTATGGAGTGCCTGGCTCCTGGTAGATGTGAGAAGCTTAGAAGATGAGAATTCTCCCTTTCCTTTGTCAGTCTGTCTAAAAAATCGGGTGACCCGCGCATCCCCCCATGGTATTCTTGTGGAGGTGACGTGAGAGCCAGCCAACCCTGTTCCGGGGGCGGAGACGCTGACAGGTGGTCAGGGAGGTTCCTGGACACAGCCCAGCCACTCCTACTACAGGGTACGGCAGGGGTTTGAGGCCCAGAACAGCAGCTCGGCCAGCGCCCCAGCTGTGGCCTGGCCCCTTCCCCGCGGTGTGGGCCCTGCAGCAGAGCAGGCTCTGGACCCCAGGCAGCTCCACCTCTCACGGAACGCTGGGCTCCTTCCAGGCTCCTTCAGCCCCCTAGGTCCTTTTCCTTTCTTCTTCTTTCTAAATTGAGACGGGGTCTCCCTGTGCTGTTCAGGCTGGCCTTGAACTCCTGGACTCAATTGACCACCTGGCCTCAGCCTCTGAGGTCGCTGGAGCCCAGGAGTGCACCGCCATGCCCAGCTCCAGCTCTCCCTCATTTCCATATGTATAAAACGGGGACAATGACAGCAACTAACTTGCCTTCCTCATCAACAGGGCCAAGGCTGTGAAGGTAGGCGGGGAGGGGCCGCCGAGGACTTCCAGTGGCCTCTGGGGCTGACTGGAGTCAAGAGTCACTGGCTTACTTGTTTGCTCGCAAAATAATGTCAGAAAAGTGGCTGCGTGCCAAAGCTACACAACCTTGGGGGTGGTGGCAGGGGAGGTTAGGTTCAAAACTGTATTAGTTAGCTCATCATTGATCATTGCCGTGATGGAGAACTGACTGAAGCAAACTTCTAGGGGAAGAGATACGCACTGGGGGCTCACAGTTCGAGGTTCAATCCATAATCAGAGGATCCTAGTGGATGTGGGATTGGTGGCAAATACCAGGCGTGCTCTGGAGTTGAGTTGCATGTCCTCCATCCACGATGGTCACTGCTACTCTGTTGTTGTTGTTGTTAGGTGCCGTCGAGTCGATATCTGACTCATAGCGACCCTCTGTACAACAGGTGAAACTATTGTCAGTGCTTCTCTGCTGCTCATAGGGTTTTAAATGGCAGATTGATTTTTGGAAGGGGGTTGCCAGGTCCTTCTCCCAAGCCTACAGCTTCTGGTGTTCCCAGGCGGTCTCCCATCCAGGTACTAACCAGGCCCAACCCTGCTTAGCTTCCGAGATCTGATGGGATCGGATGCCACAGGGCTACAGCTACAGGCACTCTGTTTGTGGCAGGAGCCATATACTAGCAGGCACTAGAGTTGCCTCTGCTGCCCCTGCTGTGCTTTCCTTGACTCCTGGTTCCTCTGTGGGAACTCTAAGCCAGAAGGGGGGGACACACAGAGCAGTGCCCTGGAGTCGTGCCCTGGTCAAGACCCTGCTCGGAAGCCAGGCGCAGTGGTGCACGTCTGTAATCTCAGAAGCTCGGGAGGGGGAGGCAGGAGGATCGCAAGTTTGAGACCAGAGGCAGTCTGTGTAACTTAGTGAGACCCTGTCTCACATGAAGTAAAAAAATGGGCTGGGGGCACAGCTCAGTGGTCCAGCACTTGCAAAGCATGCAGGCACAAGGCCCTGGGTTCAACCCCTAGTACCGAAAAAAAAAAAAAAAAAAAAAGACCCAGCTTGGCTCATCTGGTCAGCCCTGAGCGGAGGGCCCCACCCACCCACGGTCCAGGAAGAGACCCACCTCCTGGACCCCACGTCCTCACTGACACTCTGGAACAGGGAAAGTCCCAGGACCTGTCATTTTAAGAGACAGACCCGGATGTGGCTGAAACCCTCTCCCACTGGCTGTGGTTGCATCATTTTTTAGGTGGGCATCTTAACTGAGCCAGGAAAGCCTGTCACGTAAGGGGTCCCAGGAGGTGGAGGTGGGATACAGGTTGCCCATTCAGAGTCCTCTCCCAGAGGACTGTCCTAAACTTTGTCGCTGTTCAGAAACCATCGTCCCCTGGCCTCTGTACACACCTTCAGCTACACAGCCAACACTGGAGATTGCCTCGCCCAGTGTCCCACCTCACAGATGAGGAAACTGAGGCACAGTCTTGACTTGCTTAAGATCACTCACCAGCTGATGTGTGCTGGTCAGCCCCGACCTCCGCACCTGTGGCCCTCCCTGGCAAGGGTCCCAGGGCCTCACGGCTGGAGGAGGGATGCTGCGGGGACCCTGAGGTCTGTGCTTGAACCATCAGCTGAGCCCGCTTTCTCCTCCAGGGAGGCTCTGCACTGTCCCCGGCCGCCGTCATCAGCCCCGACAGGGCGCAGCAGCAGGCAGCAGCCTTGGCAAAGGAGGTCGGCTGCCCCACTTCATCCAGCCAAGAAATGCTGTCCTGCCTCCGCCAGAAGCCTGCCAACATCCTCAATGACGCCCAGACCAAGGTGGGCACTGGGGTGTTGGCTGGGGCGGGATGCCGTTGGTCTCTGACAAATGGGCAACGAAGGTGGAGAGAGGTCATGACATGACCTGCCCAAGCCTCATGGCAGGTGGATGGCCAGCAAGAGCTGGACTGCGTGCTCCCTGCCCAGATCCACACAGGGACCACAGGCCATAATGGACCAAGAGCTGACTAGAGGTAGACAGGGTCTCTAGCACTCAGGTTTCTTATCTACCAAATAGTAATAAAAGTGCACCTTAGGACAGCTGTGGGTGCCCTTCTAGCCTGCAACGACATTGCCACAGCCCAAGTCTCTGGCTGCCTCTGATGTTAGGAAAAGGGACATACGCTGGACTAGCTGTTGTTGTTACAGTTGATGGCATAACCCTCTCAGCCATGAACCTGGACTTGCAACCTGAAGTGGGTCTTGTCTTGAGCTCACCTAAGTGCAGGCTGAAGCTGGTTAAGTTCACCTTTAAACACATCCCCATTCCTCCTGAGGATCTGTTGTTCCTACCATGGGGTGGTGCTGGGGCTCTGGGACACTCTCCTTTGGACTAACCATCACCACGAGGGAGATTTGCTGTCCAGCCCCTGACACCCTCTCCTGGTGTCCTGCCTGCCTGTGTCCTGCTCATCTTACCCTTGCTTCCCAATAGAGCCCCAGCTGGACAGCCAGCATGGGTGGTCACTGAGGTCCAGTGGTTAGGGCTGCATTACACAAAGCAATGCAACTGATCATTGCAGTGGTGTTTTAGATCCGTATGAATAACCGCATCCCTTCACCCCACACAGCTGCTGGCCGTGAGCGGCCCTTTCCACTACTGGGGTCCCATGGTGGATGGCCAGTACCTCCGAGAAGTTCCAGCCAGAGCGCTGCAGAGGCACCCCCAGGTGAAGATCGATCTGCTCATCGGAAGTTCTCAGGATGACGGGCTCATCAACAGGGCCAAGGCCGTGAAGGTAGGCGGGGAGGGGCCTCTGAGGACTTCCAGTGGCCCTCTGGGGCTGACTGGAGTCAAGAGTCACTGGCTTGCTTGTTTGTTCACAAAATGATGTTAGAAAAATGGCTGTATGCCAAAGCTACAGAACTTTGGGGGTGGTGGCAGGGGAGGTTGGGTTCAAAACTGTATTAGTTAGCTCGTCATTGCCGTGACGGAGAACCGACTGAAGCAAACTTCTAGGGGAAGAGATACGTACTGGGGGCTCACAGTTAGAGGTTCAGTCCATGATGGTGGCAGGCAGGGATGGAGACAGCAAGGCCTGTGGCAGACAACCTCATACCATGGCAGACCAGGAACAGAGAGACTTTATCAGAACCAGGAGTCTGGGTAAAAACCTCCAAAGACCTGTCCCCAGTGACTCATTTCTGCCAAGCTAGATCAGGCCTCCTAAGGTTCCATAGCCCTACAGGATGGCGACACAAGCTGGGGACTCAACATTCAAACACATAGCCTTTGGGAAGCATTAGATCCCAACCATAACAAGAACTAAGACACTCATGGGGAGGTGAGCAACACAGAGACACCCACACAGCACAGCGCTGACTGAGTCACCACTGAGGACACCGAGCAGGAGCTGACCTGGGAGCTTGCTCAGCAGCCCCAGCTCTCCAAGCTGGGACACCAGGGTCCAGGCCGTGGGGACCCCTGTGCGGTGTAGGAAGCTCATCCTACTGCCAACCAGGAGGAGGGACGGGGGTTGTGCAGCTCCATGTAAACCACCCCATTACCAGTCCTGGAGGGACCCCCAGAGCCCAGCCTTCCAAGCAACTCTCTGCAGTGCATTGGAGGCCCAGCCAGTGGGAGGGAGCCGTGAGGCCTCTGTCTGCCCAGATGCCCTGCTCGTGCTCTGACCGGAAGTGGGTGTCCTTCACTCAGGTGGGGCTGAGAGGTGGAGTGCATTTGTCTCTCTGCCCCTGCCCCTCCCTGGGATGGGGGGCCCCAGCCAGAGACCAAGGGACAGGTCCACTCTGGACATGGGTAGAAGGCACCTTCCACACACTTACAGCAGGGTCTCTGCCAGCTCTGTTGAATTACAAAGCAATGTTTTAAGAAATTCTTGATGCATTCAGGCAGGGTCCCATATTCCTTCAGATTATTCTATTTCATTTGGATAATACTCCTCACATTGGGAAATCTCACAGCATTAAAAACACCAGTTTTACATGATATATACACAGATATTTATCACAGCATTAATTATTATGACAAAATAATTGGTAGCAGTTCAAATATCCATTAACAGGAAAATGGTTGGTTAAGTTGCGCACAAACTTGTAAATATTATGTAGCTGTTAAAAAGATGAATCAGATACGTCTTTGCTGGGCTAAGGGACACATAAACCTCTCAGCCATGAGTCTGGATTCGCAACCTGAAGTGGGTCTTTTTGTTGTTGTTGTTGTTGTTAGGTGCTGTCAAGTTGTGTCTGACTCATAGTGACACTCATAGGGTTTTCAATGGTGACTGTTTTGGGATTGCCTTGGGAGTGGATTGCCAGGTCCTTCTCCCATTTTTGTGGTGCTGGGAATTGAACCTGGGACCTCAGAGACTACAGAACAGCGCTCTACCAACTGAGCTAAATCCCAACCCGGGTACTATCTTTAGCTTGCCTAAATACAGGCTAAAGCTGATTAAGTTCACCTTTAAATACATCCCCATTCCTCTGGTGGATCTGTTGTTTCTACAGCAGGCTGGTGGTGGGGTCCCACGTTGTTAAACGGAGAGCAAAGATGTAAAGGAATACAGTGTTAAGATGTTGTTAGGCGCCATTGATTTGGGTCCGACTCGTAGTGACCCTCACAGGGTTTTCATTGTTTGGGGATTGCTTCAGGAGTGGATTGCCACATCCCTCTCCTGTTTTTGCGGTGCTGAGGATCAAACCTGGATCCTCAGAGAGTGCGGAGCAGCGCTCTACCAACAGAGCTAACTAAACTCCAGCCTGCTCATTTTTGAAAAGCAACCTGTGTGTTTCTCTATATATGTTACTGTGTATTTCTATGTGTTTCCATTAGAAAGGATAATGGCATAGAGAGATGCATAGAGAGCAGTTAATGTCAGCTGCCCCAGGAGGTGTGGAGGGTTGAGAAAGAGTACAAAGACTCGGTTGCTACTGTTGCTCTACATACAGATATGATAATGATATGTCAACTGCCACATAACGTTTTCCTTGCTATGCCTTGTCTACTGTTACCCTGTGGGAGAGGGTGTGAGATCTTTGTGTAGAAGATACTGTCCTCACAGCGCTCGTTCTTTGGACCATGTGCAGCAAACTCACCCCAGCCAACTACAACTACAGTTGAAAGACAGGAAGAGTTACTTTCGTATTCCCAGGACCTTCAGCATCATCCTAAACAGGGCACATGGGCTGGCGAGGGGCACCCCAGTATCTATGTCCTATACTCCCTCCTGCAGTGGAAGTACCACCCATCAAGGAGGGGAAGTGATCTTGCATTTGTAGGTTCAGGGCCAGGATGGGCCAGCGTGCAGCCATATTTCTTGATTACAGCAGCTAAGTGTCAGAAGGATACCTGGGCATATGGCTGCGTTTGGCTTGCCCTGTTCAAATCCTGTCCCTGTGCTGTCTTTGGGACTTTCTGCACCCTGTCCTGAATTTCTGGGATGCTGCAGAAAGCCTGGATCCAGAGGATCCTACTCGATGCTGCGCTCCTGCCTACCCTTGAGTTTCCTTCCATCAGAGGCCGTCAGAGCAAAGCTTGCTTTGGCTTCTTGCAAAGAAAATCAATGTCCACCAGTCAGCAGAAGCCTGACTGCCCAACCAAGCCAACTGGGAAGGCCTGCACTGGAGGTGGCCCTAGGACCGATGGGTGTTCAGGGCCCCTTGCCGCAGCCCTTCTCCAGGAGGCTGTCCTGAATTCACCGCTCGGTGCTGTGCCCTCGCACACCGTTCACTGGTTACACTGTCTGCGTCCCCCTGCGCTTGCTCCTGTTCCCTCTGGAGTACGCTGGTGTGCCTTGGGTAGTCTTGCAACCCTAAGTCCTGCAGAGCACCTCTGAGCACTGCCTCGTGTGGGGGTGGGGAGGGCAGTAGCGGCAGGTGGGATCAGAAGCCAGCCCTTGGCTGGCTATGCCGGTCCATGCTGGTCTCTCAAAGGTGTGCCTCTCCAGATTGGCTCTCCCTTCAGGCTTTCCCCTTAACCTCTAGCTGGCCAGCCAGCAGCCTGATGGACATCTTCACTCAGAGCATCTCGGCCTCACACACACAGGGGACTGTTGGTTTCACTTCCATCCACCCCCCAGGCCAGCAGACGTGGCACAATCATCTCAGTAAACGGGAACTTGGACCCTGCACATGCAGGCTCAACATCACAGGCTTCTGGGCGCTACTGCCTCACCCCACGCTCCCTCTGTCATCAATCCAGTGGGCTCTGGCTTCACAGTGGACCCAGAACCCAGCCATCTCTCACCACCTCTTCCACCACCCCCTGCTCCAGCCATCATCTCTCTCCCGCCTTCTGCCTCTGCTCCTTGCAGTCCGTGAGCACCACAGGAGCCGGAAAATCCCAGTCCCTTCCAGGAATGGCCAGATTGGGTCATCCCGGAACTCAGAGCCCTCCATGGCTTCAGCCCCAGCAAAGCCAGAGCCACGGTCCTTACAGCTACTTCCAGAGTCCAGTTTGAGGGGCCCTGACCCAGGGGGTAGCCTCCTTACCTCACAATCTGCCTCTTCCTCCCTGGTCACCTCGCTCCGCGGTGGTGGCCGGTCCCTTTGGCGCTCCTCAGGTGGGCTCAGCACACTCCCACCTTAGGGGCGTGGCATGGGCTGGTCCCGCTTCTAGACTGTCCTTAGGTGACACAAGGCCTCATTTCCCTTACGGTTACGGCAGCAAATCACCACGGCCACTTAAGCAGGTGTCAGGAGTGTGCCTCTAACAGCAAGACCTATTGCTGAGCCATTGAACATTGGCAAGTGACTGACTGTGTGCCAAATGCAGGACAAGGCATTTGGAGCTTAAATACCACCTGAATTCCTGCCCTCAAGGGGGTTGCAGTCAGGTTGGGAAGCAGAAAACCAGAGGGATTCATGCCAAGTGGACACACGGACCTCCTGTTCCCAAACCTCAGAGGCAGGGCAGGGGGACACTGGGCCCCACAGTACCATTGCCAGCTGGATGACCCATGGCCGGGCACTGTCCAGGATGCCCTCCCTTGGCCATCTGTCAGCAGAACAGGGAGACAGTCTAGGATGTCCTTGCGTTATACTCAGGACCGTTACCGTTCCCCCAAACCTGAGCCTCAGTTTTCCTACCTGTAAACTGGGAGGATTTTAGTCAATATATCTATAAAGATTGCAGAGGATTCAAATATACTCCAATGTGTAGAAACTGGTTGTACCTCCATAAACGCTAGCGTTCTCACTTAATTCTTTTATGTTAATAGAAAGATCATTGCTCCCAATCCTGACAATTATCCACAGAAAGCAGGGATACAAAGAACGTACAATCACTGAATCATCTTGCCTGACTTGAGGCCACTTGTCCAAATCACAGCAGAAACACAGGCACACGCACCCTTCTTCCTCATGCCAACTTGCAGAAATGCCAGCCCGA
>VMDO01012773.1:0-39261 GCA_007922755.1 Pedetes capensis
GTAAGACGCAGTTTGGCCATTTTTGCTTCCAAGGAGCACTCTGGTTGTACCTCTTCTAGGACAGATCTGTTGGTTCTTTTGGCAGTCCATGGTATATTCAATAGACGTCTCCAGCACCACAGTTCAAAAGCATCAATTCTTTTTCTGTCTCTCTTGTTCAATGTCCAGCTTTCACAACCATATGATGCGACTGAAAATATCATGGCATGAGTCAGACGCACCTTTGTCTTCAATGTGACATCTTTGCTTTTCAATACTCTAAAGAGATCTTTTGCGACAGCTTTTCCTAGAGCAATGCGTCTTTGGATTTCTTGACTGCTGCTTCCACGGGTGTTGATTATAGAGCCAAGCAAAGTAAAATCTTGGACAACCTCAATCTTTTCTCCATTTAATGTGAAGTTGCATGCTGACCCAGTGGTAAGGATTTTTGTTTTGTTGATGTTTAGTTGTAACCCATATTGAAGGCTATGATCTTTGATCTTCATCAGTAAATGTTTTAAATCCTCTTCATTTTCAGCAAGCAAAGTGTTGTCATCTGCATAACGCAGGTTGTTAATGAGTCTTCCTCCAATCTTGATGCCGCGTTCTTCCTCATAAAGTCCAGCTTCTCGGATTATTTTCTCAGCGTATAAATTGAAGAGATAGGGTGAAAGTATACAGCCCTGACGCACACCTTTCTCAACTTTAAACCACTCAGTGTTTCCTTGTTCTATTCGAACAACTGCCTCCTGGTTCATGTATAGATTTCTCATGAGCACAATTAGGTGTTCTGGTATTCCCATTTTCCAAAGTGTTATCCATAATTTGTTGTGACTCAGATGTATAAGATCTGTAATTGGTTCCTGCAAGCATTGTAAACTGTAAAGCAAAAGAGAACTGTTTAAAGAAAGAGAATTAGTTGACCTTTGGTCTATTTTTAAGCAAACCAAACAGGCAAATCATTGTTGTAGTTGTTGTTGTGTACTAGATGACAGGCGAAACAATATTTGTCAGTGCTTCTCTGCTATTCATAGGGTTTTCAATGGCTGATTGTTTGGGGGAGTGGGTTGCTAGGTCCTTCTCCCAAGCCTACAGCACCTGGTGTTCCCAGGCAATCTCCTATCCAAGTACTAACCAGGCCCAACACTGCTTAGCTTCTAAGATCTGATTAAATCAGACATCACAGCGGTGCAACTGCAGGCAAGTTATTAGCATATTTATATTGCTCAACATAATATCCTATTCAGCAACTAATTCACATGGTTGGGATCTTCTCTGGTTCCAGGAGAACTGAGATTATTAGTCCATTTTATACAACAGAATAGAATAGAACATGGTTAAATCAAGATTATGCAAAAAGATCTAATAGACCTAGAACTTTGTCATGATGGCTCTGGTCTTTGTTATCTAGGATATAACATTTTCCCTCTGTGTGTCCTCTACAAGGATGTAATAGTTACACTTTACAAATGCAACTTTTTATAGTGTATTTGTACACAGGTGAATAGGCACAGGGAGAAAGACTGTATTCCACTAGTGGGCTAACCGCATGAAGTCACAAAGGACTCACGACAGGATTGCTCCGAACACTGCAGTTTGAGCAATGCCTGGTCTTGACTAAATGGCCTGAGTCCATAGCATTGTTCATTCAAGGTAGGCACCACAAGTCAATATTTTCTTCTTGTTCCAGAAATTATGGTTGAAAATCCACCACATAAATTCACTTGTATTTCATGCCTGGTAGAGCCAACTGCCCTATTTCCCCTGTAAATCTCTTGCATCCGAAATGATTTGCTCATTGTCATGTGGGACAGTGATTGCATCTTCAGTCCCTGCTTTGCTACTTCATATCCCAGCTCCTGTAGGTAACTTTTCATGGCATATGACCTTCCCAGGTCATTCTGTCTCAGCTTATCTCAAGCCTCCAAAAAAATACAGATTTGTCTCAGTGATTGTACTCACACCACTTAGAAAAGCCTGCTTCAGCCTAACAAAGGACTCATAATTAGCCATTTCAAAAAGCAAGTAGGTCAAGTTCATATCACTAAAACTAATTGTAGGCCCCAATATATGGCTTTCTCTTTTGCAAATTCATTTTAATTCTAAGGTAAATAAGAGAGCATTAAGTAACAAATAGAGATATTTTCCCCAATAAATACCAAGTTTGGCAAAAAAAAAAAAAAAGTATGTAAATCTTGAGCTTTCCTAAAAGAAAAAAAATGTATTTCAACAATCAGCTGTGAAAAAAAGATAAAAAGGATCAGTTCTCATGATCTTTCCCTCTGTTTTTCCTACAACATGGATTTTGAGCTTTATACTGGATCTGTTTAGTGTTGTTGCTCATATAATTTTCAAGATTTGTCAAATGCAAATCGGTGGCTATGTGACACAAAAAGAGCTTTGGGAAAAGAGTTCTTTTACACAAAAGAGTCCTTTTTATATCCCCCTAATCTTTTTAAAATTTATTTATGAATGTTGGTGGAGTACAGAGTAATAAGTCATTTGCTATATCCGTTATGCTGCTATTAAATTGGTTTTGCTTACACATCCATCACCTTATACATTTTACAGAACAGGATGAGTGAATGAAAGAAGAAAAAAGTAGGGATTTTGATATATAATGACAGTAATATGCAACCATGGATTATACCCTCATTGATTTTTTTCTTCTTTTTTTCCCTTTTTTAAATATATTCATATAGTTGCATCCTATATTTTGTGTTTTTCCTCTCCCTCTTTACCCCTCTACATTGTTCCCTCTCCCCTCTGCCCTTACCCAAACTTCCACCCACTGATCCCCTCCTCACTCCTGTCAGATCCACTTGTATTTTCCAACCTTAAATAAGTAGAATTGTTCATTTTTCTATATCTATATTTATAACTTTTTTCCCTTTAAGTTAATACACATAAGAATGAGAACATACAGCATTTCTCTTTTTGCATCTGGGTTAATTTGCTTAAAATTATATTCTCTGGTTCCATCCATTTTTCTGCAAATGACATAATTTCATTCTTCTTTACTGTTGAGTAATATTCCACTGTGTATATATACCACAATTTTTAAATCCAGTCCTCTGTTGGTGGACATCTTGGTTGATTCCATACCCTTGCAATTGTGAACAGCACTGCATTAAATATGGAAGTGCAGGTGTCCCTGTGGTATGATGACTTATCCTCCTTTGGGTATATTCCCAGGAGTGGTATAGCTGGGTCATATGGCAGTTCTATTCTTAGTTTTCTAAGGTACCTCCACATTGATTTCCAAAGTGGCTCAACTAATTTACAGTCCCTCCAGCAGTATACAAGCGTTTCTTTTTCTCTACATCCTCAACAGCATTTGTTCTTATTTGTTTTGTTAATTTTGGCCATTCTTACTGCAGTGAGATGGACTCTCAGCATACACACAAAATCTTAAAAGCTTTAAGGGTTCATACACATACACACACACTTTCTGGATTTAAATCCAGCTCAATAACTTTCACAGCTAAGCACTTAGTATTTTCTGCTGATGAAAAAAAGGGTGTTAATTTCAGCTAGAGAAACAAACTCCCTTCGTATTCTATGGCACTGGTTTCCACTTTACATCGGATGCAGAGAACGGGGAATCATTCAGGGGGCCTTTTCCTTTCGAGAAACTTACTGCCAGTCCTCTGATGCAAGAGACTCAAATGTTGGCTGTGACTCACCAAAGCCACCCAGAGGCCTTACTTGAAGGCGGTCCAGCTGTAACATCTGAGGCCCGGTGATCACCTGGATTGATCTGATGACTTTGCTTAGCTGGGTGAAGGTGGGGGATTTGCCTCCAGCTCTGTTCTGTGTTCTGGAACGAAAGAATCCCATTGCTTAACTTTGATCTTCCGCACTTTTCAATCATCAATCACCATGGCGTTTGGATGGCTTCCCCCAGTGTCACTCAGTGCTTCCCCACGGGAGGATAACCGCCCCTGTGTGGCGTGGAGGGAGACTGGGCCGTCGGAGTAGCGAGTTAGGGCTGGGCTTTGCGGAATGCCCAACCCGCCCTTCCTTTGGATACCAATCTCAAGCCCGGTCCGCTTTTCAGCCAGCCGGGCTAATGGAAGGCCAGGCCCCAAAGGTAGGAGGCTGATGCTCAAACCTCCTAATGGAGCTTGACAGCCGCAGGATTAAAAGCAGGAGTGCAGTGCAGGAAGGCGCGTATCCGTGCGCGCCCCGTTTTCCTATGGGCGCTCTCTCAGGTAGCTGAACCAGAAAGATTCATCTTTTCACAGAAACAGTTGCAGAAAAACCAAATAAAAGAACAGCAATGAAAGGGCTTTGGCGAATAGGAAAAGAGGATAGAAGTAAACTTAGACGTGGTATTTTAAGGACCCAGGGCCTGGGTTCATCTATATAACAAATCACTTTTGGGAATCAGATATCATGGTGCAGAGGACAAAGTGACGGTTGCAGTAATGCCACTGTGCTAGCTGGATTTATTTGTAATACTAGGCCAACTTTGAAAGCAGCTACTGGCTTATTCTCTAGTGCAAAGTAACAGCTGTTACAGGAGAGGAGGAGTTTTTCAGACTGGCCCAGCCTGGGAACTTTCTCTGCCCAGACATCCTCAGTGCAGCACCTCATGGCCCCATTGCACATTTGGCACTGAATCGTGGTTGCTTTGCCTTGTTATTGAAAGAAGGATTTTACTTGGGTATCTCTTGCTTCCCCAGTGACACACCAAGATCCTTGAACACAGAGCAATGCGTTAAGACTAATTGAGTGAGCCGGACACAGTGGCTCTCACCTGTTCCCAGGGACTTGGGAGGCTGAGGCAGGAGAATTGTGCGCTTGAGGCCAGGGGTAGCCTGCAGAACTTAGCGAGACCTTGTCTCAACATAAAAATTTTTTTAAAAAGGGATGAGGTTGGGAGTGTAGCTCTGTGGTAGAGCACTTGCCTAGCACGCCCAAGGCACTGGCTTCAACCCTTTATTACTAATGACCACAAACCAAAAAATGAATTCCAAGTGTCTATACAACACCCAGCTGAAGGAAATTCAAAGACCTTTGTTGTTAGGTGCCATCAAGTTGGTATCTGACTCATAGCGACCCTCATGGGGTTTTCAATGGCTGACTGTTTCGGGATTGCCTTGGGAGTGGATTGCCAGGCCCTTCTCCCATTTTTGTGGTGCTGGGAATTGAACTCGGGACCTCAGAGACTGCAGCGCAGTGATCTACCAACCTTTACAGTTGGCAAAATAAGACACACACGTGAAACAACTATATAACAATGCACAGCAGTGACTGAAGTCACAAGTACATGGGGATCTATAATCAACAGGCAACAGATTGCTTTGGGAAGGCAGCCTTGCTGGAGAGATACAGAGGGATTTGAGAGCAACAACCCCTAGAAGAGAAGCTTTGGGATGCTGCCTTTCAGCAGGCAGGAAGAGACACAGAAGGTCCATTCTGACCCTGTCACCTTGAAGATGAGCAGGAATGTCCTTCTTCCAGAACAACCAGTTACAAAAAGATGCGTTTCCTGAGAAGCTCGGTTCACTGCTTCTTTAGCTGGGCTCACAAGCTGCACATGCACCCACATCTCAAAACAACAGGCACTTAAAGATGAAACCTGTTTGGCCCTTTTCCCCTTCTGTTACAGCAGCTGAAGTTAGGGCTGTGGAATATCCAGGTAGCTTTGCTATATTATCCTTGTGGCTAAGCTTTGACCATCTAAGTGCTCATAAATAGTGACAGGCTAGGATTTAGCTCAGTTGGTAGAGCGCCACTCTGCAGTCTCTGAGGTTCCTGGTTCAATTCCCAGCACCATCAAAATGGGAGAAGGATGTGGCAATCCGCTCCCAAGGCAATCCTCAAACAGCCATTGAAAACCCTATGAGGGTCACTATGAGTCAGACACCACTCAACGGCACCTAACAACAACAAATAGTGACAACTGGGGAAATGTGTCTGTTTGGTAGGCATTTAGCAGACAAAAGACATAAAGCAAACAGACCACAAACCTACACACATCACACCCCCAAAATTTTCACAGGAAGGCACTGGAAAGCTAGGAAACCTGTCGGGAGATGAGGACTTCCCTGGGGTTCTTGCCTCCGCCCTGTGCTGGAGCTGAAGGCGGGACAGAAGCAGCAGCTGAAGAAGAAGCTCCTCAGTGCCTGACACCTGACTCTTGGCTGCACCCTCCCAAAGCACTCTTTCAGGCTGGAATGAGCTGTCATCCAGCCTCATCATGCCAGCACCAAATGCACTCTGACAGGCCACTTAAGACACAAAGCCCTTCCATTTGCAATTCCTGGAAAAGAAACTATTGTCTGAACTGGCCAAAGATAAAAATCATTCATAACTATGATTGCTTCTCTGAGTCCTCCAGTACCTCCCCAGGACTAGAACAAGACCATCGTGGTTTGAAAACATTTCAAGGAAAAAAATGAACTTTGAATAGAGGCAGAAAGGGTTAATAAGAATAGCTCTATGCTTACTGTGTGACGGTCACTGGGTGTGGCACTATTGCATCGAACCTGTGCAACAACATTCCAGCTATGGGACCATTTTCCTGCACATTCACAGCAAAACCTCTAGAACAAGGTGCCTAATATCATCTCATTTCCCATTCATTCTTCTACCCACTACCATTAAGCTCCTAGTCCCTCCCTGCATCCTCAAAGTCACCAATCTTCTTCATGTTGGCAAATCTAGTCATCACATCATGGCATTTCACTTCCCCTGTATGTAACATTGGGGCAGGGATTTAGCTCAGTTTGTAGATCACTGCTCGGTAGTCTCTGAGGTCCTGAATTCGATTCCCAGCACCACAAAAATGGAAGAAGGATGTGGCAATTCACTCCCAAGGGAATCCCAAAACAATCAGCCATTTATAATCCTATAAGCATCACTATGAGTCATCTACAACCTGACGGCACCTAACAATAACAATATATGTAACATGTTAACTGTATTTGATAGAGTTGAGCATGTTCTCCGTGAGCTCTGCTCTTTGTGCTTCCAAAATACTACCAACCACTCAGTGCAAGATCATCCCAATGGCTTCATGGTGCTAACTTCCTGCTGTCACCTAGAAAGCCTTGTATGATCTAGCTTCTGCCCACCATCACCATCACCACATTCTCACCTCTTGCCATCCCTCGCAACCACCTCACAGCCACGTAAGCCTCCACCCTCCTCCTCAGACAATTCAACCTTGGGGACCTTGCACCTGCTCTTTTTCCACCTCACTATAGAATGGGTTCCTTTTTTAGACCTCAGTTCAAATTAATGTCACTTCTTTAGAATGGCCTTTCCTGACCACCCTATCTAAAGTGTCCCCTTACCACCTACTATGCTTTGACTGGTGGTCCCCAAAATTTCATGTGTTGAAACCATATTGCCAATGCAATAGTCTTGAGGTGGTGGGACCATTAAGAGGCAATTAGGTCATGGCAGCACCATCCTTGTGAATGGACTAATGCCTCTATAGTGGGACTGGATTAGTTCCTTTGGGAGTAGATTTTTTTTTCTTAAGAGTGGGATTTTTGTCTCTTCTGCATGTACTCACTTGCCCTTCTGCTTTTCCAATGTGTCATGTGGCACAAGATCCCCATCGGATATGGCCACCTCATTTTGGACTTCCAGTCTCCAGAATCATGAGCTCATTTAACTCCTTTCCTTTATAAATTAGCCAGTCTCAGGTATTTTGTTATGGCAATGGAAAATGGGCTAAGACACCACTTCCCATAGATAGGTTTCAACTTGTCTATTTCCTTCCAAGCACTCATTGACTTTAAATACCTGGCCCATTTGTTCATTTGTCTGTCTCCCTTACTAAAATGTAAGCTGAACAGCCATGGGGAATTGTCTCTGTTCATTGCATGTTCCCAGTGCCTAATTCTGAGTTAATACGTAGAAACTCAATGACTATCAGTTAAATGAATATGTTATTTAACCCCATATTTTGTCAAGAAAGCTGAGGCTAGGAGATTACACAGCTTTATGTTTGGGTGTTAGGATGTGACTCTAAGTTTTCAAAGCCCACACTCTTAAAATTACTATGCACAGTGTTTCATAGCAATCTAGCTACTACAGCTGATTTTCTGCTTCAGAAAAAAAGAATCACACTTTTTTTATAGGATTTAACAGAATTCACTTTGAACGTTTCCCTGTTTCAGTTGCCCATATGAATCTCCTTCATTCAGTCAACAATGATAGCTTCTATTATTGTTGTTAGGTGCCATCAAATCGGGTCTGACTCATAGCAACCCTACAAGTACAACAGAATGAAACACTCCCTGACACTGTGCCGTGCTGGGCATTATTGTCAGTGCTTCTCTGCTATTCACAGGGTTTTCAATGGCTAACTATTTTAGGAGTGGGCTGTCCAGTTCTTCTCCCATTTTTGCAGTGCTGGGGATCAAACCCAGGACCTCAGCGTAGAGCAGCACTCTACCAATGAGCTAAACCCCAGCCCATAGCTTCTATGTTGCTGTTGTTGTTAGGTGCCATGGAGTTGTGTCCAACTCATAGTGACCCTCTTAGGGTTTTCAATGGCTAATTGTTTTGGGATTGCCTTGGGAATGGATTGCCACGTCCTTCTCCCACATGGCTTCTATAGGCTGCTTGAAAATGAATAATGTGTCTGTGCTCTAGGTCCTGGGTGTGTTCCTGGTACATGATAAACCTTTAAACAATTATTTGTTGAAGAAAACATTATTGACATCTATTAAGTATTTTGCTAATATAGAGAATATTCCCTATCATTAAAGAGTTGATCTCTGCAGTTTTTAGAGCATAGTCCTAAACTGACTGTGGTGGAGTACCACTGTAATCCCAGCATTCAAGAGGCAGGAGGATCTTGAGTTTGACACCATCCCGGAAGACATAAGCTAAAATTCAGACTCCTGGACTCCTAAGTCCTAACAAATTGATTTTCCAGATACTCTTATGATCCTGAACTTTGAAAAACATTCCTCTATCGGGAGGCAATCATTTAATCATCCTTCTACGATAGAGCATGATAAGGTTTCCAAAGGGTTAGCATGGAATCTGTTGGGACCAAAAGAAACCCCCACAATCCAGACAGGTAGAGTAGTAGCAGATTCCTGGAGATGATCCCTGAGCTGAATTAGCCAGAGGAAGAGGAGGGGTAGAGCCATTCTAGGCAAAAGCAGCAGCATGTGCAAAGGCAAGGAGCATGTTGGAGGGCATGTTGTGAAAATGAGTGTAAAGAGATGAGGCAGAGCAAGTGGAATGGGGAGCTCGATCATGAACCTTCTTTGCATATTATGCATGAATTCCTCTACCCTCCTTCAACAGATATTTGGATGCATTCTCTTTTTCTGTAACCACTTCTTCCTTGGCATGATCAGGAGCTTAGCCACAGATTAAGATAGCCGGGTATAGATAGACAGCATTAGGAATCTGGATAGTCATGAAAAATTTTAAATGAGATCCCGAACTTACTTCTTAGTAAAAAGAAATCTCAGATACATCAAAGATTTAAACTTAAAACCCAGTGTACTTATTCTTGCCTTATAATTTTAGAATATGGAAGAACTTTTTACACATGACCCAAAACCCAGAAGCCATATATGAAAATGTCAACATGCTACATAAACTTAAATAATAGACCATGAAATACAGAAACTACATTGTAAACCACAAAGTTATATAAACTACATCAATTTACAAAACTTGATAAGCAAAAATAAAGTACAAGTAAATGTGACAAATTAGGGAAAATATTTATAATATAGATAAAACTCTAAATCCTTTAATATATGAACAGTTCGTACATACGAATGAAAAAAGACTAGTAAGTCAATAGAAAAGGAAACGTGGAAAAGTTCACAAAAAAGGAAATACAAGTAGATCTTAAACATGAAATGATGCTCATCTTTATGTGCAATAAGAAAAATGCAAATTAAATCCATGAGGTATCACTTTTCATGTGAGAGTAATATTAAAATATTAAATGTTAAAGTGTGTTAATACAGAGTGAATGAGGCATAAGCAAGTACTCTGCTGTACTTTAAAAGTTTATAAGTTGGTGTACATTAGGCACACTTTGGTAATAGCTTTCAAAATTAAAGACATCTAAACTATTTCACATAGCAATTTCATTTCTTGCCATTTATTCTGCAGAGACACTAGAATATTTTTACAAAGCAATTCATTAAAACATTATTTGCAATAGAAAAATACTGGAAATGATCCATGTCCATTAATAGAGAATTAGAAGTTATTTATGGTGTAACAATGAAGGATAATACTATTCAACTATCAAAAGGAATGAAAAAGTCTTTAAATTTAAACTCAAATATACTGTTAAGTGAAAAAAAGAAAGCGAGATGCCAAATAGTATGTGGAGCGTGCTGCTATTTGCTATTTGAGTTAAATGCACACACAAACACACACACACGTGTGCATGGCCCACACATATGCCTATATTTATTTGGGTGTCCTATAAAAGAGTCTGAAGCTGTTAAGATAGAAGGTGGTTGGGCATGGTGGCACATGCCTATAAACCCAGCAACTTGGAAGGCCAAGGCAGGGGAATCACAAGCTTGACGCCTGAGGCAGCTTGTGCAACTTAGCCAGCCCCTGACTCAGGATAAAAAATGGAAAATGGGCTGGGAGTGCAGCCCAGCGGTAGAGCACTTGCAAAGTATGCAAGAGGCCCTGGGTGCAACCCCCAAGGACTGCAAATGAATGAATGAATGAATGAATGAATGAATGAATGAATGAAAATAAAAAGAAAGGTTAGTCCTGCTCTACCTAAAGCCAAGGCTTCTTGTGCCCTATTCCCAATGCTGCCTTCTCCTACCATCTCAAGAACTTTACTTATGAAACGATCCCCTTTCTCTCC
Source organism: Pedetes capensis (assembly GCA_007922755.1). NCBI lineage: Eukaryota > Metazoa > Chordata > Mammalia > Rodentia > Pedetidae > Pedetes > Pedetes capensis. The sequence goes on from VMDO01012773.1 coordinate 10,817, forward strand.
TGAATTAGCCTTTCTCTTCCAGTTAATTTCATAGGCGTGCCAACATGCCTTGTTATAATGCATTTTAAGAAAAACTTCCCTTGGTCTGTATCTGGAAAGTTCTTCTCCCAGCATGTCCTCCTTTCACCTATGTTTTGATCAATCCTCCTCCAATGGATTAGGTGTAATCTTCGCATCCCCCACCCCCCTCAATCCATTGCAGTTGAGCTTCGGATAAGAGCAGCCTGCTGGAGCAGGTTATCAGGATCAGCAATTGCCGCCACTCAGCCAAAGCCAACAGGCAGCTCTGCCCTGGTCTCACTTGACCTTGGTCAGCCTCCCACATGCCTGGCAGCCCCCTCATTCATGACGCACTTACTTTCCTTGGCTTTAGGAAATTGCACTCAGCTGGCTTCCTTCCTACAGTGGCTGCTCCTTCTCAGGCGATTTTATTCTTCTCCTAGGACTTCCCAGTGCCCATGGCTGTTTTGTGTCTTTCCACTCTAAGGTGAAAACTCACTGGGGACAAGGACTCTGTTTTGCTCACTGCTATACTCTGGGGACCTAGACCAGTATCTGGAGACATCACTCCCAAGACAAGAAATTAGAAGACTGAGGGAAATGGATGGATAGTTTTCAGTACACTTAAATTGTGTGCAGTATGTGTTAACTATCAAAATAATGTTGTTGTTGTTGTTGTTAGGTGTGGTCGAGTTGGGTCTGACTCATATCCACCCCGTATACAAAAGAACAAAACACTCCCCAACACTGTGCCACGAATATGATCTTTTTTGTTTAAGCCCATTGTTGCAGCCACTGTGTTAATAAATATAGTTGAGGGTCTTTTTTTCATTGACCCACCACTCTCCCAAACATGGTATCATTCTCCAGGGGCTGGTCTCTCCTGACAACATGTCCAAAATATGTAAGACACAGTCTTGCCATCCTTGCTTCCAAGGAGAACTCTGCTGGTACTTCTTCTACAATGGATCTGTTAGTTCTTTTGGCAGTCTATGGTATATTCAGTATTTGTCTCCAGCATCATAATTCAAAAGCATCAATTCTTCTCCTGTTTCCCCTATTCACCAGCCAGCTTTCATAACCACATGATGCAACTGAAAATACCATGGCATGAGTCAGGAGCACCTGCGTCTTCAATGTGACATCTTTACTTTTCAACACTCTGAGGTCTTTTGCAACAGCATTTCCCAATGCAATGCATCTTTTGATTTCCTGACTGCTGCTTCCATAGCTGTTGACTGTAGGACTAAGTAAAGTAAAATCTTGAACAACCTCAATACTAATTACACTAAATCCTCAGACATCAGATTTACAATATGGAATTTTGAGAGGTATTTCTCCTGTCCTGTCCCTCTTGCAGGACCACCTCAAACCTGCATATTGTCTTTTTAGTAAGAAGAATGGAAATAAGAAATACTTTTTGTAGGTCACTTTGATAGCTAGCCAGGCATGATGGCACATGTCTATAATCCCAGTGACTCAGGAGGCAAGGGCAGGAAAATCTTCAGGCCAGAGGCAGACTGTGTAACTTAGTGAGACTCTGCTTCAAGATAAAAAAATAAAAAATTAGGGGTGTAGTTCAGTGATGGAGCACTTGCAAAGTATGTGCAAGGCCCTGAGTTCAACCCCCCAGTACCAAAAAAAAAAAAAAAAGATAATTAATTTTAGTTTTCTTCCTGTCTCACCCACACGTAGATATATTAGCAGTGTTTTTATTAGAAATTGACCGTAGCTCTTCATGAATCTGAAAAATGACTGACATGGGAAAACTGGCATTTTTCACCAACTCTATAGTCCTGGGACAGTATGGGATTCCTTGATATTGACTGTCCTTGGCAATTGGGAACCAATTCAGGTTTTATTAAACCTGGCCCTGGTCCTGGCCACATATGCACACTTCTCTTCCATAATTAAGCAGCTGATGACTTTGCAGGGAAGCAAGGTGATTCGTGAGCTTAGTGTGGGTCGTGAGCCCAAGATAGATTGGGCAAGGTATGTGCCCCTCCCTCTGCTGACGTGCTGGGCTTGGGCTCTTGTGGGTCTCCACCAAATGGTAGAAGTCATTACTGAGGTAAGGAGTCGTAAATCACTGGAGTAGATCAAGGCACTCCTCAAGGTTCCTGTCACAAGTCATTTTTCTTTTTCTTGTCCCACGTTCTTGGGACAACCCTGGAGTTTGTGTTCTAATACCTGCCAAGAGTGAGGCCATGAGCCACAGACTTACATAATGGCACTCGGTGACAAAGAGGTTTCTAAGATTCACTGGGATTCACTCTTCCTTTTAGATTAACCAACATTAATCCTTATCTAAATAAGTTCTTGTTTTTTACATAGTTCAAAGCTACCATTAGGGACAGCTATTCATTCCTGATGCTCTGGGGGCTCTGACAAATTGATAAAGTAAAGGGAAACTGAAGCACAGTTATCAACTACCTCTACATACCTGACACAGGAGAGATTGGGGCATGAGTTTGGGGTATAGGTAGCAGTGACCAATACACTTTGTAAATTCTCTTCATGAAACGTCAGGGCAGGACAGAAATTGTTCTTGGAGTATGGAAGACAAAGCATGGTATAGAATCAAACTGTTTTCTGTAAGCAGAATCTGGACTTCCTGGTTCTGATATCTAATGTCGTCTCCTAGCAATTGGGAAGTCCTGAACATCAAAACCAGAAATCCCATAAATAAAAAATCAGGGTTTAGTGTCAACCACATTTTTGGGTAGGGTAAAGATATTGTTGTTAGGTGCTATTGACTCATAGCAACCCTACGTATGACAGGAGAAATAGTATTGTCAGGGCTTCTCTGCTGTTCACAGGGTTTTCAGTGACTGATTGTTTTTTGGGAGTGGGTTGCCAGGTCCTTCTCCCAAACCTACAGTACCTGGATCCTAGGCGGTCTCCCATCCAAGTACTAACCAGGCCAGATCCTGCTTAGCTTCTGAGATCTGATGGTATTGGATGCCACAGTGCTATGGCTGCAGGCAGAATGGGGATGGGATGTGGAAACACTTATAGAGCTGAACAAATTTAAAGATCCCCTGTTCTACCCTGGACCCCTTAAATCTCCTAAGCCTCTTCTGGAGTCTTTGAAGTCAATAGCTGCCTGCTCCATCAGATATGGGCTTTTACTCCTATCAAAAGGCTGGGTTTTAAAAAATCAAATTAAAAAAACTGAATTATAATTCTTATACCATAATTTACTCTGTCAAAATGTACAATTCAGTAGTTTTTGGTTTATTCACAGTTATGCAACTGTTATTATCTACTTCTGAAACTTTTTTATCACCCCAAAGAGAAATGCCATATCCATTAGCAGTTACTCCCTAGTCTCCTCCCCCTTCAGCTGCTGGTAATTGCTAATCTACTTTGTGCCTTTATAGTCTGCCTATTCTGGGTATTTCATATAAGTCCAATATGTGGCCTTTTGTCTATCTTCTTTCCCTTTACATAGTGTTGTAGCATGAATCAATATTTCCTTCATGCATTCTTTGTGTGTGTGTGTGTGTGTGGCACTGGGGGTTGAACCCAGGGCCTCGTGCTTGCATGCTTTGCAAGTGCTGTACCACTGAGCTGCACTCCCAGCCCATTTTATTACTTTTTGAGGCAGAGTCTCGCTAAATTATGCAGACAGCTTCTGGTCTCAAACTTGCTATCTTCCTGCCTCCACCTCCCAAATCACTGGGATTACAGGCGTGTGCCACCGCGCCCAGCTCACTTCATGCATTTTTTATGGCTGAATAATATTCCATTGTAACAGATATGCCACTTTCTGTTTATCTATTCATCAGTTGCCATGAGTCACTTGGGCTGTTTCCATTTTGGGGTTATTATGAATAATGCTTCTATGAGCATCCATATACACACTTTTAAAAGGACATAACTTTTCATTTCTCTTGAGTATGTACTAGGAGTAGAATTACTACATCATAATTCTATATTTAGTTAAATTATTTTTTAAAGTGGTTCATCATTGTATACTCTCACTAGTAGTGTATGAGTATTCCAATTATTCCACATCCTCACCAACACTTGTTTTTTAAATTATTGTTATTTAATTAGCATATAGTATAATGAGTTTTATTATGAGATTACCATACAATTGAATCATGTATTTTGCATTTGTTCTCTCTCTTATCCTCCCTCATGGTGCTCCCACCCTTCTCCCACCAATCCCCTCCTATCTCCAGATATATCCCTTTGTACTTTCCAATCTTGCATATAAATATATAGAGATATGTATTTTATTATCATTTTATGATAAATCTAGCTTCTGCATGTAAGTGAGAACACACTGTATTTCTCTTTCTGAGTCTGGCTTATTTTGCTTAAATTGATAATCTCTATTTCCATCCATTTTCCTGCAAATGACATGATTTCATTCTTCTTTATGACTAAATAGTATTCATATATATATAATGTTTTAAAAATCCATTTATCTATCAATGGACATCTGAGCTGATTCTGTATCTCTGCAATTATGAAGAGGGCTGCAATGAACATGAAAATTCAGGTGTCTCTATTATATGACGACTTGGATTCCTTTGGGTATATGCTGGATCATATGGTAGATCTATTTTTAGTTTTCTGAGGAACCTCCCGTTGATTTCCATATGGGCTGTACTAGGTTAAAGTCCCACTAGCAGTGGATAAAGGTTCCTTTTCTCCCACATCCTGTTTGTTTTGTTGGTGCTAGCCATTCACTGGGGTGAGATAGAATCTCAATGGAGTTTTGATTTGTATTTCCCTAATGACTAAGGATGTTGAATATTTTTTCATACATTTATTGGCCATTTGCATTTCTTCATTTGAGAACCATCTGTTTAGTTCAATTGCCTAATTATTGATTGGATTATTTTTGGCGTTTAATTTTTTGAGTTCTTGATATATCTTAGATATTAATCCCTTGTCACATGTACAGCTGGCAAAGGTTTTCTCCTCCCATTCTATGGGCTCTCTCTTTATTATATCCTTTGCTGTGCAGAAACTTAAATTTCATGTAGTCCATTTATTAATTCTTGCTACTATCTCCTGTTCTTTTAAGAAAGTACTTGCCTATGCCTATGCCTATGCCTATGCCAACACTTGTTATTATTTGTCTTTTTTATAACCATGCTACTGAGGTTGAGAACTGGGGTTTAGCTCATTTGGCACAGTGCTGCTCCACACTCTCTGAGGACCCGGTTTCAATCCCTAGCATTGCAAAAATGGGAGAAAGATGTGGCAATCCACTCTCAAAGCAATCCTGAAACAATCAGCCATTGAAACTCTATAAGGGTCTCTATGAGTCAGACTGGACTCGATGGCACCTAACAGCAAGTAACAGTGAAGTATTACATTGTGGTTTTCCTTTGTGTTTCCTTGATGGCTAATAATATTCAGCTTATTTTCATGTGCTTATTGGCTATTTTCCTTATCTTTAGAGAAATGTCCATTCAGATTCTGTGCCTATTTTTAAATTGAGTTATTTACAAAAGTGATATAATAGTTGCATAACGGAAAAAGCCAATTACTTTGTACCCTACCAACATTTATCAATAAAGGGAGACTAAATAAATAAATAAATAGGGTTATTTATCTTTTTATTATTTAGTTGTAAGAATTCTTAGCCAGGTGCCATGGATGCATGCCTGTAATCCCAGTAACTTGGGAGGCTCAGGCAGGAGGATTGCAGATTCAAGGCCAGAGGCAGCCTGTGCAACTTAGTGAGGCCCTGGCTCAAAATATAAAATAAGGAGTTAGTGGTGTAGTTCAATGGTAGAGCATTAGTTGTAAGAATTCTTAGCCAGGTGCCATGGATGCATGCCTGTAATCCCAGTAACTTGGGAGGCTCAGGCAGGAGGATTGCAGATTCAAGGCCAGAGGCAGCCTGTGCAACTTAGTGAGGCCCCGGCTCAAAATATAAAATAAGGAGTTAGTGGTGTAGTTCAATGGTAGAGCACTTGCCCAGGAATAATGAAGCCCTGGGTTCAATCTTTCTGTACTGAAAAAAGAAAAAGAAAAAGAATCCTTTATGTATTTTAAATTTAAGTTCTTTATCATGTGCGTAATTTGGAAACATTATCTCCTCTGCAAAAATTATCTTTTCAATTTCTTGATGTTTTTTGAAGCACAAAAGTTATTAATTTAGATGAAGTCCAATTTATCTATTTTTTATTTTGAAGTTGCTTTTTCTTTTGTTGTCTGTGTTTTTCATGTCACATCTAAGAAATAATTGCCAAACCCAAGATCACTAAGATTTATGTCTGTTAATTTCTAAGATTTTTATTGTTTCAGCTTTTAAATTAGGTTTTTGACCCATTTTGAATTTTGTGTGTGGTGTGAGGTAAGGCCCAACTTCATTCCTTTTCATATGGCTATCCATTTGTCCAAGCACCATTAATGAAAATATGGTATTTCCTCCATGAATCATCTTGGCACTCTGATAAAAACTCAACTGACTCTAAATGTCTTTTATTTTTATACCATCAATTCTATTCTATTATATTCTATGTCTTTCTATATACAAGTAGCACACAGTCTTGTTACTGTAGCTTTACAGTGAGTTTTGAAAACTGAAAGTGTGTGAATACTACAATTTTATTCAGTTTTGTCCTTTCCAAGGGTTTTGTTTGTTTTTGTTTTGGGTTGTCTTGGCTTTTGGCAGAGGGTTGTTTGTTTTGTGGCTATTCTAGGGCCTTTAGTATTTATATATGAATTTTAAGAACAGCTTGCCAATTTCTACAAAAAGCCAGCTTAGATTTGATAAGGATTTCGTAGAATGTATAGGTTAATCTATAGAATATTGACATTTATTTTTGAAGTGCTAGGGATTGAACCCAGGACCTTGCATGCACTAGACAAGCATGCTACCACTGAGCTATATTCCTAGCCAATCATAGGGGAAAGGTTTACATCTTTCACTTCTAAGTACAATGTTGCTAGCGTATTTTTCATTGATGACCTTTATCAGTTGATAAATTCCCTTCTACTCTTGAGTTTTTTAGGTGTTCTGTTTTCTTTGTTTTATTTTTGTTTTTGTTTTTACTTTTTAGTCAGGGTCTTGCTAGGTTCCACAGGCTGCCTCTGGCCTCAAACCTGCAACTCCCTGCCTTAGCCTCTCTAGTTGCTGAGATTACAGATGTGCGTCCCAGAGCCTGGGTTTTGAGTATTTTTATAATGAAAGAGTATTGGATTTTTGTCATATGCCTTTTCTGTGTCCATTGAGATCAGTATATGGTTTCTTCTTCTTTTTTTTTTTTTTTTTTTTTTTTTTTTTTTTTTTTTTTTTTTTTTTTTTTTTTTTTTTTTTTTTTTTTTTTTTTTTTTTTTTTTTTTTTTTTTTTTTTTTTTTTTTTTTTTTTTTTTTTTTTTTTTTTTGTGGTACTAGAGGTTGAACTCAGGGCCTTGTGCTTGCCTGCTTTGCAAATGCTGGACAACTGAGCTGCGCCCCCAACCCATTTTCTTTACCTTTTGAGATAGGGTCTCACTAAATTACACAGACTGCCTCTGGTCTCGAACTTGCGATCCTCCTGCCTCCACCTCCCGAGCTGCTGGGATTACAGGCATGCGCCACCACACCCAGCATTGGTTTCTTCATTTTTGAGTTAATTGTCTTGCTGGTTGCTGTAGGGATTATAGCCAGCAATTTAAACCAGTATAGTTCAGGTTCATAGCAACTTAATTTCATTAATACGATGGTTAATTGTAGGTGCCAATGTAACTGGGATATGGGGGACACAGATATTTTAGGCAAACATTATTCTGAGTGTTTTGTTTTTTTTTTTTTTTGGCAGTACTGGGGGTTGAACCTAGGACCTCACACCTGCATGCTTTGCAAGTGCTGGATCATTGAGCTGCACCCTCAGCCCATTTTTTTTTTTTTTTTAACTTTTTGAGACAAGGTCTCGCTAAATTACACAGACTGCCTCTGGTCTCGAACTTGCAATCTTCCTGCCTCAGCCTCCCGAGCCTCTGGGATTACAGGCATGCGCCACCGAGCCCGGCTTATTCTGAGTGTTTTTGAGAGGATGCTTTTGCGTTTTAACATTTAAATCAGTAGACGGAGTAAATCAGCTCACCCTCCGTGATGTGAGTGGGTGCTGTTCAGTCATTTGAAGGCCTCACTGTAAACACAAGGATGACTCTTCTCCAAGTAGGGAGGAATTCCTCCCATCTGACTGCCTCTGAGCTGGGACATCAGCTTTGTCCTGCCTTTGGACTTGAACTGAAATGTTGTCTCTTCCTGGGTCTCAAACCTACTGGCATTCACTCTGGAACTACACCATCAGCTCTTAGGGGTCTCAGGCCTTCCGAGCAACACGATTGGCTCTCCTGGGCCTCTGGTTTGCCAGTTCACCCTGCAGATCTTGGGATGTTTCAGTCTTTGCTATGGTTTAAATGTCCCCTCTGAAACTCATGCTGAAATTTAATTGCCACTGTGATAGTATTGGGAGGTGGGACAGTAAAGAAATGATTAGGTTATGAGTGGATTAATGCCATTATCTCCAGAGTGGCTTTGTTATAGCAGTGACCTCTTGCAGGCATCCTCTTGCCCTCTCTGTCTAGCATGTGTTCCATTGCCCTTTTGCTGTTTTATGATGAAGCAGGAAGGCCCTTGGCCAATGTGAACTTGCTCTTGGGATTTCCAGTCTCCAAACTCTGAGCCAAATAAACTTCTATTGTTTATAACTTACCCAGCACATGGCATTGTGGTATAGCAGCAAAAAATGGAGTAAGACAGAAAACTTGTTGTTGTTGTTGTTAGGTGCCTTCAAGTCGGTATCCGACTCATAGCGACCCTTATAGGGTTTTCAATGGCTGACTATTTCGGGATTGCCTTGGGAGTGGATTGCCAGGCCCTTCTCCCGTTTTTGCAGTGCTGGGAATTGAACTCGGGACCTCAGAGACTGCAGCGCAGAGCTCTACCAACTGAGCTAAATCCCAGCCCCCAAGACAGAAAACTAGTACCTAGAAATAGGGCTCTTGCTATCACAAATATCTGAAAATATAGCAATGGCTTTGGAACTGCATAGTAAGTAGAGGCTGGAAGAAATGGGAGGAGCAGGCTTAAAAAAGCTTTGTCTGCATTCAGGGTGATTCTGGCGAGGGCTCAGAAGAAGAGAGTTGGAGGGAAAATCTGAATCTTAGAGATTATTTAAGTAGTTGGTCATGACCTAATTGCTGATCACAAATATAGAGACTCAAGGCCAAGGTATTAGAAATTGTACTAGAGGCTGTCCTTCCTATATAGTTGCAAAGAATCTGACAAAATTGTGCCCATAATCTAGGACTTTGGAGAAGTCCTAGGACTCCTTAAGAGTGATGAGCTAGGTTATCTGGCAGGAGAATTTATAAGCGGCACATTTTGAAGGAGCTTCATGGATACCTTTAGCTGCATCTAGTAAAATGAGAGAAGAGAAAAATAATTTAAAGTTGAAACTTATAATTAAAAGAGAAGCAGAGAAAAAAAAAAAAAAAAAAAAGGAAAATTTGCAGTGTGTCCGTGCAAGAAGAGAAAAGGCATCTTTAGGAGAAGGAATCAAGGGTGTGGCCAAGTGAGTGTGTGCTAGTGAGATTATCATAAACTGGGTGCCGTGGTGCACACCTGTAATCCAAGACTCAGGACGCAAGAGAATCACAACTTCAGGCCAGAGGCAGCCTGTGCAACTTAGCAAGACCCTGTCTCAAAATAAAACATAAGAAAGGGAAGGGGGAGCAGCTCAGTGGGAGAGCACTTGCCTAGCATGTGCAAAGCCCTGGGTTCAACCCAACAAAGAAAAAGAAAAAAGATCACCATGGAGAGAAGGGAGCCACTCATCAAGACAAAGGAAGAAAGACAAAGGCATCTCCAAAACCTTCCGCCTGCCTCTCCCATCACAGACCTTGAGGGCAAGGTGTCCAAAGAGGCTCTCGCAGGACCTCAGCATTTGTTCCTTCGTACCACCTTGGGCTCTGTTCCCTGAATTCCAGTGCAGCACAACTCAGCTGTCCCAGCTGTGACTGGTGCAGGCCCAGGTACAACTCAACTTGCCACAGCAGAAGGTAAAGCCATAAACGTTGGCGGGATCCATATTCTGCATGGAATGCCAGAGCTATGGGGCCATGGCAGCCTCCACCTCCCAGCCTGAGGGTCCAGGCAGAGACCTGACTTAGGGGTGGACCCACCTCAGGGAGTCCCTGCACAGGTAATGCCTAGTGGAATTGTGTGAACAGCAGCTCCTGAGACCCCTATCTGAAGGACCACCAGCAAGCAGCTTCAGGATCAAGCCTCCAACCAGGAAAGCTGATGGTGGACAGAGCCCAGCAAAGCCACAGGGGTGAGGCTACTACAGCCTTGGGGACCCAGCACCTACCCAAATGTGCCCAGGCCGCAGGACATAGAGTCAAAGGAGATGATTCTCCAGATTTAAGACTTAGGTTTGTTCTCTCTGCTGGGGATACCCCTGTCTTCTCTCCTTTTCTTCCTTTTTGAAATGAGAGTGTCTATTCCACCATAGTATTTAGGAAGCAAGTATATTTTTAGAATCACAGGATCACACTGGAGAGGAATTTGCTTCCGGATGAATCAGGCCTTGAGTCCTAATCCTATTTGATTTAGGTGAGACTTTGGACTTTTGAGTTAGCAATGAAATAAATTGATTTTGAGGCTATTGAGATGGAAGGAATATACACGGTGTTAAGAGTGTTAGGAGCCAATGGCAAATGCTATGACTTGAACATGACCCCCCAAAAGCATGCATTGGAACCTCAATCCCCAATAGAACAGTGTTGGCGGTGGGGCCTAATGAGAGGTGGTTACGTCATGAGGGCTGCACTTTCACGAATAGCTTAGTGCTAATTGTGAAAAGGCTGGAGATCCCAAATTCCATATCTAACCCTTGTCCTTCTGCCTCCTCCCATGGAGTGATGTGGGTTGTGTTGGCAATGCTGGTGCCATGTTCCTGGACCTCTCAGTCTCCAGGACCATGAACCAAATGGGTTTTTGTTTGTTAAAAATTACTCGGTCTCAGGTATTCTGTTATAGCAGCAGAAAATGGACTAAGACAGTGGTCAAACTCAGTAAACAAAGTGTCCTAATCAGAGTACCTCAGGATGCAAGATAATTTCCAAGCAGGCAGATGCTTCCTCAATTGTCACATGGCATGTTATGTTTCTGGTATTCTTACATCAGTCTCTGAAAATGTATCTGCTTTCTGAGACAACTTTTAAACCACAAGGAAAAGCATAAATTAGCATCTCCATAAGGCTCCCAGGTGAATCAGGGAAAAATGAGTGACATTAATGGTAGACCAGTAATGGAGACCACAGCCTAGATAAAAGTGCTAAGTCTTGAACATTCCTAAATATCATTATTTTTCTTATGATAGAAACACAGAAGATGATGTAGCTAAATTTTTTTCTACCAAAAAACTGTTAACAACTAAAAAACAAATTCAATAAAGTTCCAAAATACAAAACCAATGTACAAAAATCAGTTGCTCTTCTACACAACAACTATCTGAAAAAGAAAAAAAAGAAAACAATCTCATTTACAACAGCATCAAAAAGAATAAAATACTTAGGAATAAATTTAACCAGGTGGTAAAAGATCCACATTTTAAAATTATAAACCATTGATGAAAGAAATTGGATACAAATAAGTGGAAAAGAGTTCCATATCCATAGTTTGGAAGACTTAATATTGTTAAAATATTCATGTTACTCAAAGGGATCTATTATCTCTATGAAAAGTTCTAGTAGCATTTTTTACAAAAATAGAAAAAAAAATCCTAAAATTCATATGGAACCACAAAAGTCCCCAAATGGCTAAAATAATCCTGAAAAGAGGAGGAAAGTAGGAGGTATCACAGTTCCTAACTTTGAATTATATTACAAAGCTACAGGAATCAAAACCATATAATATAAAAACAGATGCACAGAACAATGGAACAGAATAGAGAGCCCAGAAATAAATCTATGTATATACAGCAAACTGATCCTTGACAAAGGTGCCAAGAATACACAATGGGGAAAGGACAGTTCCTTTAATGCAATGAGGTGGGAAAACTGGATATCTAAATGTAAAAGTGTAAAATTAAATTTATCCAGGGCCTTCTGCCTACCTTGCAAGTGCTCTGCCATTGAGTTGCTCTTCCCCACACCTGAACTTTTTTTTAAATTTTTTATCTTGAGACAGGGTATTGCTAAGTTACACAGGCTGTCTTTGGCTTCAAACTTGTGATCCTCTTGCATCCACTTCCTGAGTCATTGGGATCATAGGTGTGCACCACTGTGCATGGCCTGAACTTAGACTTTTATTTTATACTCTACATAAAAGTCAATTCTAAATGGATCAAAGACTCAACCATAAGACTTGAAAAAGCAAAAATCTTAAAAGAAAATCTAAGAGCTAATCATCTTGACAGTGGCCTTGGTAATGATTTCTTGGACATGACAACAAAAGCACAGAACACAAAAGCAAAGGTAGACAAGTAGGACTGCGTTAAACTGAAAAGTTTCTGCACAGCAAAGGAAACCATCTCTGCTGGGAAAGGGTGGTGCATGGAATGAGAGAAAATATAAACCATCTATCCAATAAGGAATGATCACCCAAAACAGAGGAGGAATTCATGCAAGGCAATAGCCAAAAACTAAACAACTCCTCAATTAAAAACTAGAAAAAAGACCCAAAGACACATTTCTCAAAGGAAAACATCAAAATGGGCAACAATATTTGAAAAAATACCTAGTATCTCTGGTCCTTGGGGAAATGCAAAATAGTCACAAGATACCATCTTATACAGGTTAGGATGGAAATTGTAAAAAAGACAAGTATTGCTGAGGACATGGAAAAAAGCGAACAGTTGTACACTATTGGTGGGAATATACATTGGTACAGTGCCATGGAAAATGGTATGGAGGTTCTTCAAAACATTAAAAATAGAGTTCAGTATGATCCAGAAATCTTATATCTGGTTTTATATCCCCCCAAATGAAACCAACATCTGGAATAGCTATCTATACCCCTATGTTTTCAGCCTTATTCACAATAGCCAAGTTATGGAAGCAACCTAAGTGCCCACCCGCACGCACACGCACACACACACGCGTGTACGCGTGTGCATGATGAAGTTTTAGTCCCCCTTAAGAAAGAAGGGAATCTTACTATGTGTGACATCATGGATAAACATGGTGGTCATTATACTAATTGAAATAAACACAGCCTAGAAAGACAAATACTGTCTCATCTCACTGGACATGGAATCTAAAATGGTTGACCTCATAGAAATGGAGTAGAATCAGGGTGCGCGGAGTGGGACATATGGGGAGATGTTGGTCAAAGGATACAAACTTTTAGTTATAAGATGAGTAAGCTCTGGAGATCTAAAGCACAGCATGATGACTGTAAGTTGGTAATACAATATTGCCTGCCTGCCTTCTTCCCTTCCTTCCTTCTTCCATCCCTCCCTCTCTTTCTTTTCTTTTCTTCCTGTGATTTATTTATTTATTTCCTTTCTGTCTGTCCCTCTCTCCTTCCTTCCTTCTTTCTTGCAGTCCTTGTGGACTTTGCAAGTCCTTTGCAAGTGCTTTTCCACTAGACTATACCCCAACCCATTTTTATTTATTTTTTTAATTTTGAGACAGGGTCTCACTAAGTTATGCAGGCTTTCCCTGGCCTCATACTTGTGATCTTCCTGCCTCCACCTCCTGAGTCGCTGGGATTACAGGTGTGGGCCACTATGCCTAGTGCCCCATACTATAGTCTTGAACATTGCTAACAGAGTAGATCTTAAATGTTCTCCCACACACATACATAAAAAGTAACGATTAGCCGGGCGCGGTGGCGCACGCCTGTAATCCCAGCAGCTGGGGAGGCAGAGGCAGGAGGATCGCAAGTTCAAGACCAGAAGCAGTCTGTGCAATTTAGCGAGACCCTGTCTCAGAAAATAAAAAAACCTACAAAATGGGCTGGGGGTGCAGCTCAGTGGTCCAGGCCCTGGGTTCAACCCCTAGTACTACAAAAAAAAAAAAAAGTAATGATTGAGGTGATGGATATGTTCATTAGCTTGATTGTGGTAATCATTTCACAGTGTATTTGGATATTAAGCCATCACATTATATACCCCAAATATGTACAAATTGTCAATCACACCTCAATAGACCTGGAAACACAAAGGAGCTACCATTCTCTCTGTCTCACTGTGCTCTCTTGCCATTTTGCCATGGGATGCTACAGCAAGAAAGCCCTCACCAGGTGCAAGGAACTTGATCTTGGACTTCCCAGCTTCCAGAAGGATGAGAAATAAACGTCTTTTCTTGATAAATTTCCCAGTCTTAGCTATTTTGTTACAGCAGCCCAAACAGACCAAATGCACCATGGAAACAAGAAGTTACATAGCCTGTGAGAAACAGCGCCCTCATGAATTTTCATTGAGTGGGAACATGATGGCCCTCTCATTTAGCAACTGGAACGGGGAGCTCCTGGGAAGAGGGGAAAGGAGAGGAGGAAGGGGCTTTGCAAACTATCCGCCTCCAAAGACACTTCTTTCCCCACTTTCTATCTTATGCATTTCAGCCACGTTACTAGGAGACCTCGGCCAACTGCCTTGGACTTTTCTTAGCAATCGTTCATTAAGATGGTAATTCCTCTCATCGGTAATTCAGGAACATCCAATAGTGCAGAAGCAACGTGGGTCTAAAATTTATACAACGCGCCTGAGCAAACCTCATTATCCCAGCTGTAATGATTTTCTTTTCCCCTCCTGGGGCTTTCTGGGGGGAAATGACTGTCAGCAGCGACTCTGCTTCTCTGCTCCACCTTCCTGTTGGCGTCAATGGAGGCTGACACGCCCAGGCTTTAATTCGTCTCTGCTGAGCTCCTGCATGGGGTCACAGAGAGGTGAGAGCAGATGTTCTGCTCTCTGCTCCTGCTTAGCATTCACGTTGGTTTTCTCTTGGGGGTTACCAGCGGAGGGGAACACTGAGGGGGAGCTTAGAGGAAGTGACAGATTGTGGCTTTTGCAGGGATTCTGCCCCATCAGGCCCAGCTCCCTTCCATTTTGTCAGACAAGGAAGAACCTCAACTTCACTATAAAGACTTTTTAGGTAGGAATTATCTTCTTTAGTCTCCTACCCTTGAAGTTCTTTCTAGGGCCTGGAGCAAAGAAAATAAACAAAGTTTTGTTTTGTTTTGTTTTGTTTTGTTGTTAAATAGAGGGCAGTGCTGAGGGTGTGGGGAATGTGGCAATGGCCTAGGTAGAGAACTGGGGACAATTTTGTACCTTGACCCAGAAAGCCCCAGGACAAAAAGACCTTTCCAGCTGGGATGTAAACCTACTCCTACCTCACCAAGAGCCTCCTCTCCAGGTGAATGCTCTCACTGCCTTCAAATATTTGCCATAAGACACCTTGGAATAGGAAAACTGTGCAGTAGAAAGGAAGACAGGCTTTTGGAACTATGCATTTATTCAAATATGTGTTGAGTGCCTGTATGGGGTGTGTTCCGGCCTCTCAGGATATGACAATGCGTGGAATGGACAGAAACACCTGCCCTGTGGAATTAAGGTTCTCATTGGTGGAGACACACACACACGATGCAGAGAAAGAATTCTGACAGATGTTAGGAGCTAGGGGCTATGGAAAAAGTAGAGCAGGGGCATTGGGGGTGTGGGGTTGAGAAGTCTTAAAAATGACCTCCTAGAGAAGACACATGCCTGCAGCCATAGCCCTGTGGCATCCAATCCCGTCAGATCTCCAAAGCTAAGCAGGGTCGGGCCTGGTTAGTACCTGGATGGGAGACCGCCTGGGAAAACCACAAGCTGTAGGCTTGGGAGAAGGACCTGGCAACCCCCTCCCAAAAATCAATCTGCCATTGAAAACCCTATGAACAGCAGAGAAGCACTGACAATAGTGTTTCCCCTGTTGTACAGAGGGTCGCTATGAGTCAGATACTGACTCGACGGCACCTAACAACAACAACAACAGAGAAGACACAGATGCAGATGCTAGAGGAAGAATGGCTCAGGAGAAAGCCAAAGGTGGGGGCTTCCTGTGGGGGAAGGAAGGGAGACCACTGTGGAGAGAGTGAAGGGAGCAGGAGTCATGCGGGGCCTTGTGGGTAAGGAGGGCAGACTTAGCGAATAAAAACATGGAATCCCAGTTCAGTGTGAATTTCAGAGAAACAATGACTAATTTTCAAGTATGCCTCAGATTCTTCATGAGGCATACTGGGAAATTATTCCCCAAATTTTACTGGGCATCCTACACTGTATCTAGCAACCCCTCTTGTAAGACTCTGGTGAGCACTCTGGGTCCAAGTGGGAGCCCCTGGAGGGTCTGGAGCAGAGGAAGGATACCAGGTGGCCTGGAGTGTGAAAGGACCTCTTTAGCTGCTCTCTGAAGAATGGCATGAAGGAGCCATGTGAGATGCAGGGAACCCAACAAGGCTGTGGAAGGAACTTAGGCAGAGGACCAGGATTCGGACCACAGTGGTGGGAAGGAAGGTGACAAGTGATTAGATTCCAGATACATTTTCTTTTAGCAGCAGTGGTTATTTATTTATTTAATGAGTAGAGTCCGTGCACCTCTACTTTCTTTTTTTATGCATCTACCACCAGCTTTGTTGTTGTTAGGTGCCATTGAGTCAGGTCTGACTCATAGTGACCCTCCTAGGGTTTTCAATGACTGATTGTTTCAGGATTTCTACAAGAGTGGATTGCCACATCCTTCTCCTGTTTTTGCGCTGCTGAGGATCAAACCTGGATCCTCTGAGAGTGCAGTGCAGTACTCTACCAACTGAGCTAAACCCTACCCACCCATCAGCTTTAATAGACATTAATAGACATTTTTTTTCTTTGGCTTCTCCACCTTTTTGTAACTGGACAAAAGAAAGGGTTCCATTATGACATTTTCATACATGTATACAATTTCCTTTGTCTAGATATATTTTAGGAGAAGGACCTGGCAATCCACTCCTGAAACAATCTGCCATTGAAAACTCTACGAATAGCAGAGAAGCACTGACATTGCTGGGCATGGCACAGTGTCGGGGAGTGTTTCCTTCTATTGTACATAGGGTCATTATGAAACAGACCTGAGTTGAGTGTACCTAACAACAACAACAACAACAACAACAACAACAACAAGATATATTTTGAAAGTACAACTGGCCAGATTTCCTGGATGAGGGGATGTAAGGAAGAGAAGACTCAATGATGATTCCAGGGGTTTTGCACGGGGAAGGAGGAAGTTGCAGTCCCCTAGGTTGCAGAAGGCTTCATAGAGGGTGAAGTTTGGGGTGCAGATGGGACAAAGATCATGAATTCCATTTGAAACAGGCTCGGGTTGAAATGTTGTTGGGATGTCTCGGTGGAGAGGTCAAGTAGGCACTTGTGGGATGCCTACTGGGGTTTGGAGAGGAATCTGGGCTGCTCTTGCAAGGGTGGGAGTCCTCTACATCTGGGGGTCAGTGAAAGCCTCGACCTTGAGGAGCCTGCAGAGAGAATGAGACCTGGTGCCCTCATGCATGCAGAGGCCGGGGGGAAAGAGGAGAAGGCAGAGAAGGAGATGCCAAGTCATGACAATGAGGAGAAGGAACTGTGAAGAATGGGTGGGGAAGGGGTGCCAGGGATGAGGTGCTCAAGCGTGTCAAATGCTACCAGCAGGTCAAGCAGGATGACTGGGGACTGAGTAAATTTAGCCACACGGAGGTCACTAGAGACCTTGACCGGAGCACGTCTGGCAGAGAAGCACAGGTGGAATAGGAAAGGAGTTAGGAGGGACTTGTCTAGGAGAAGCAGCATGAGAAGACCATGTAGGCAACTCTGGAGAAATTTCATGTATTTGGGTCCTGCCATTTACTAGTTGGGCTGGCATTTAGCTCAGTTGGTAAAGCACTGTTCTGCAGTTGCTAAGGTCCCAGGTTCAATTCCCAGCACCACAAAAACAGGAGAAGGATGTAGCAATCCACTCCTGAGGCAATCCCAAAACAATCAGCCACTGAAAACCCTATGAGGGTCACTATGAGTCAGACACAACTCGATGGCACCTAATAACAACAACTTATTAGATGTGACTCTTGGGTAAACTACTTAATTTTCTAATCCTTAACTCTCTCCTCTTATTGAAAAGGAATAGTGATAGGGGTGTTGTGATGATTAAATATGCAAACTGTATGGCGCATCCTAAGTATTTAGTAAATGGATATTATGATGATACAATAGTAACTTCTGCCACAATGTGGGCAAGATGCGTTTCTGTGCCTCTCTGTCCTCATACCGTAAAATGGGATAATAGCACCAACCCCACTGTGGTGGTGTCAGGATTAAATGAGATAATCTATGCAAAGCAGTGAGAATACACAGTTTGTGGCACATTATGTAAACTCAATAAAGCACTTATTATTGTGAATGGTGGTCTATATCTTTTGTAAATGCAGTGCTTCCAGGAAGTGAAGAGGAGCACAGAGCTTATAAAATAGCTGATTTGCCTTAGCAGAGTAGCCTGCATTAATGGAATTGAAATTTTGTTAGCAGTGCCTCTGTTGCTTTGTATTTTTAAGGCCCAGAAGCAAGTGGTAGTTAATAGAACCGACTCCTTTCTCTCTAGTCCACAGTTGGTAGTCTTTTCTTGGGAGTGGAGTCGTAAGGGTTAATAGCTATTTTTCATTTTGAGGGGAATTGGGGGGGGGCTGGGATTTGGCTCAGATGTTAGAGCGCTGCTGCTCGGCATTCTCTGAGGTCCCAGGTTCAATTCCCAGCACCACAAAAATGGGAGAAGGACGTGGCAATCCACTCCCAAGGCAATCCTGAAACAATCAGCCATTGAAAACCCTATGAGGGTCGCTATGAGTTGGACACCACTTGCCAGCACCTAACAACAAGGGGAATCTGGAAAGCAAATAGTCTCTGATTATAGGATGCCTATAGGCATTCTTAGTCATTCAGAGACTCTGAGAAAGCCAAAGATTTTGCCTTAGAAAAGTATACAAACACATGCAATTTAATGCCCTGGAATAAGAAAATCCTTTCCTTTTTTTCTTCTCCTTCTGTGCTGGGGATTGAACTCATGGCCTCCCACATGCAGAGCACATGCTCTGCCACTGAGTACATACCCAGCCCAAGAAAATCCTTTTAAAGATTCAAAAATATGCCTAAATTGTAAGCATTTTGAGGGCTCTCTACAATAGAAACTTAGGATAGAGACAAAAATCTATCTGTTTGGAAAGTCCTAAATGAAAATGGCAATGTAGCTTTTTTTTTTCCCTGATAACTTTTTCAGTGGAAAAAGATAGAATTAGTACTTGTGGCTTCCACATCTGATTAGGAGCTCATTGGTGTTTCCCCACCACCTTCAAGGAAAATGAGATACACAGTTTGTAAGTCTTATTGTTATTAGGTGCTATTGAGTCAGTATCCAACTCATAGTGACCCTACATACAACAAGCAAGACAGTATTGTTAGTGCTTCTCTGCTATTCATAGGGTTCTCAGTGGTGGATTGTTTTTTAGGGGGGAGTGGGTTGCCGGGTCCTTCTTCCAAGACTACAGTATCTGGTGTTCCCAGGCGGTCTCCCATCCAAGTACTAACCAGGCCTGACCCTGCTTAGCTTCCGAGATCTGATGGGATCAGATGCCACTGTGGTACGACTGCAGGCTCTGAAAGTGTACGTTCTGCAAAAAGTGATCTCTCTGGCAGTTTCCTGTGGGGTAAAATTAGGAAAGTTTTAAACTTTAGGAAGATCACTATATGAAAATTAATCCAAGACTCTTATTTCCAAAGAACTCACTTTTAAGTCAGTTATTTTTCAAGTAAAAAGAGTTGCATGACAGTGAGATACAAGCTCCATTCCCAATTCTAAAACTATGCTATTGATAGGGGTGCTGGGCAGGAAAAATGGGAATAAAGTGGCCTCTGCAGGCATCTGCTTCCCAGGCACCTTTTGAGACATGGATATCAATGTGAGCTTCCTCCCTGTGCAAATAGCAGGACTGCCAGTAGATAATACCATCTTACAAATGGCCTGCTCTGGCCAGCAACCCCTTTTCACGTACGAACACAAAGGTGTTTTTCACATCTGGGTTAAGAAGCAGAGATCCTTTGAGGTAAAACACACACCCCCTTATGATAAAGGGGAAAACTTGTTTTACAACCTCAAAAGGCCAGCTTAAGCCAAATGGTAAAAGAAATCTGGCACACCTGAAGATAAGATAAAAAAGAGGGAAGGAATATGTCCCCTTAATGAGATGAGAGGGGCTGGGATTTAGCTCAGTTGATAGAGCTCCGCTCTACAGTCTCTGAGGTCCCAAGTTCGATTCCCAGCACCACAAAAATGTGAGAAGGATGTGGCAATCCACTCTCGAAACAATCCCGAAACAATCAGCCATTGAAAACCCTCTAAGGGTCGCTATGAGTCGGACATGACTTGATTGGTACCTAACAACAACAACAACAACAACAATGAGAGGTGGACTTAAAAATCCCCAGTGTCCCACCCTCAATGCAGAGTCTGCAATGCCCAGAGGTGTTTGCAGTGTTCAGATGCCCACAGAGGCCTGCAGAACTCTGCAGATGTCCACAGATGTCCATGGTTCTATGCAGCTGTTTGGAGTTGCCCACACAGTCATTGCTGGACCTATACACCGTCTGACCTGTAACTCAGAGGTATAAATGCAACTGTGCACAGATCTTCGCTGCTGGACCTGCCTGCTTGCTTTCCGATTTCTATTACAGAAAGTGTAGCTTTCTCTCTCTATTGGTCTGTTCCATTGCCCCTTTCTTGCCCTGGTGCTCAAGGGGCTCTCCTCTTTTCTCACTTTAAATTGTTCTTGAAGTTCCTTTCTGGGTCTATTTTTCGATTCGTTTATTAGCAAGACCCAGGACCCAAGGAGGCACTCAACCGCTCTGTGACACTATGAAACACAAGTTCTTCAAGGGAAGGTTTTTAGCAGGCAGCTTCGTTCCAGAGCCCTTGTCTTAGAGTGCCACCTAGCAGCAAGGAAAAGATAAAACACAATCTCTAAAGAACTCCATTTGACTTTTAGAACAAAACAAGTTTGGGTTTTTTAAAATTTATTTCTTTGCAGTAGTACTTCAGGGCTGAACCTGGAGGCTTGCATGTGCTTTGCAAGTGGTCTGCCACTGAGCTACATCCCCAACCCATTTTTATTTTTTAAATTGAGACAAGATCTCACTAAATTATGCAGGCTGCTTTTGGCCTCAGACCTGTGATCCTCCTGCCTCCACCTCTGGAGTTGCTGGGATCACAGGCATGAGCTACCCTGCCTGGCACAAAACAAGTTTTTAAAATATAGCTTTGATGGAATATTTTCCTCACCAAGTCTACTCTAAAGAGTAATTCAGCAGGGTCCTGGGCTAATCGTCCTCAAGTTGAAAGCCCTCCTGAGCCACATTGCCTGCACTCCCTCTGGCAGCCACTCCCTAGAGGGCTCAGCCATGTGTTGTTGTTGTTAGGTGCTATGGGTCTGACTCATGGTGACCATACATAACAACAGATGAAACACTCTCTGTCACTGTACCATGCCTGGCACTATTGTCAGGGCTTTTCTGCTATTCATAGGGTTTTCAATAGCTGATTATTTTGGGAAGGGGGCTGCCAGGTCCTTCTCCCAAGCCTACAGTACCTGGTGTTCCCAGGCAGTCTCCTATCCAAGGTCTAACCAGGTCCGACCCCGCTTAGCTTCCAAGATCTGATGGGATTGGACACCAAGATGGAAGGGCTGCAGGCAAATCCATGTCTAGGGTCAAGAAAAGCAGTGCATACCCAGGGCGATACTACCAATGCACCCTCAGCCAGTGCCCTCTGTCACACCAAGCCACCTGACACTCCTGCTGACTCCTTTCAAAGGCTACAAGAAACACAGTTTAAGGTTTCACACCAAGATGACAGTGATGTCCATTTATCTTGGTTGGTCACCTTCTCTGTGTCAGCAAACAAGAGAGCAGTGACTGGCTTCCTGCTGGGAATGTTGTTTCAACACTTCCCAGGGGGCCAAACTATTGTGAACAGGCCCAAAAGCCATCCTAATTTATGCTGTTCACATTAAATCTTCACAATATGTAGGAGGAAAATGCAACCAAGGGAGATAAAAGAATATAGAATTTGGATATTGGACAATCAAATCTAGGTTGTCATCTATCACTACCCTGTCTCAGCTTGTTAGGAGCGATCGAGTCGGTGTCTGACCCAGAGTGACCCCATGTACAACAGGCAAAACACTATCGTCAGTGCTTCTCTGCTGTTCAGAGGGTTTTCAGTGGCAGATTGATTTTTGGGAGTGGGTTGCCAGGTCCTTCTCCCAAGCGTACAGCACCTGGTGTTCCTAGGTGGTCTCCCATCCAAGTACTAACCAGGCCAGACCCTGCTTAGCTTCTGAGATCTGAGGGGATCAGCCACCACAGTGGTACAGCTGCAGGCCTGTTTCAACTATTTAAAGGAAAAATGGCTTCAGAGCACAGTAATTCTCAACTTATTCCCATGGTACTGTGTCTGCAGGATAAAACATGTGACCTGTCATTCTGTGTCCTATGCTTGAGAGGAAGTGGGTGGATGGTGGGTTCTAGGAGAATAGGGGAGAGGGAAAGTGACACAGGGAGGTAGGGACAGGGCAGGAAGTTTGCAAACGTGTTCTTCTAACCCGTTCCCCTGAGAATCGTCCTCTAAAGTCTAAAGCTTTAGTGATAAAGGTAGAGACATGTGTTTTTAGTTTTCTTCTTGTTAGGCTCATTGAGGTGCACAGTTCTTAGCTTGCAGAGTTCATTTAGAACCACAGGGAACCAATTAAATCAGAATCTTTGGGGGTTGTGGTCCTGCAGGAGGATGTTTTTGAAAGCCCCGAGAGGTGAGGAAAGTGCAAGGCCAGGCTTGCAAACTGCTGCTCTATTTGCAGCCTTGGTAATTGTACATTTTAAAAATTTATATATATTTTTAATAGATACCCAAAAGCATAAAAATTGTACATATTAATGGGATACTAT
Organism: Pedetes capensis; assembly: GCA_007922755.1. NCBI lineage: Eukaryota > Metazoa > Chordata > Mammalia > Rodentia > Pedetidae > Pedetes > Pedetes capensis. The sequence continues at coordinate 33,772 of VMDO01012773.1, forward strand.
ATAATGTTCAATAAATGTAAACATTGCATAATGTTTAAATCAGGCTCAACATCTTTCCTCAAACATTTATCATGTCTTTATAGTGAAAAATTTCACAATCCTTTTTTCTAGCTTCTTGAATGCCCAATAGATTATTGTGATCTATAGTCACCTTGCAATAGTCACATCACTGTGCAATAGTACCCCAGAAGTTCTTGCTGTATGTGTAACTCAGCACCTGTTCATCAATTCTCCCCATCCCTCTTTTTCTCCTCAGCCTCTGGTAACCAACATTCTATACCAACTTCTATGAAACCAACGTTTTTAGATACCACATATGAGTGAGATCATATGGTACTTGGCTTTTTGCTCCTGACATTTCATTTAATGTAACGATCTTCAGGTCCATCCATGTTGCTGCAAAACAGAATTTATTTATTTATTTATGTATGTATTTATTTATTTATTTATTGAGATGGGTTCCACTATGTTGCCCAGGTCGGTTTTAAATGCTTGGATTCAAGTGATTCTCCCACTTCAGCCTTCACAGTAGCTAGGACTATAGTCATGAACTACTGTGCCCAGCAGATTGATTCCATTCTTTTTAATGGCTGAATAGTATTTTCAAGTAACCACTGTGTACAGGTGCCCCATTTTCTTTATGTATTCATCAGTTGGCACACATTTAGGTTGATTCCACTTCTTTGCTATTGTGAATAGTGCTGCAGGCAAATTGGGGCACCTCTATGTGGTTTCTTTTCCTTTGCAGTCTTGGGAAACTTGTCTTTATCTTTCATTTTCGAGAGCTTGATTATTGGTATATCTTGGAATAGACAAGGTTGAATTAAATTTGACTGGTAACCTTTGACATTCCTGGATATTTGTATCTTCTAGGTTTGGAATTTCTCTGTTATTATTTCTTTGGATAGGCTTTCTACTCTTTTGGCATTCTGAAATCCTTCTCAAACCTCAATAACCTGAATATCTGCTCTTTCAGTATTGTCCTAAAGTTCCTATAAACTTTCTTCATTCTACATCGTTCTTCTTTTTCCCTTCCAATGTGTATTTTCAAACAGCCTGTCTTCAAACTCACTAATTCTTTCTTCTGTTTGATCTATCCTGTTATTGACGCCTTGTATCATGTTTTTAATTAAATTGAGTGCATTTTTAAGCTCAAGAATGTTGAGATTTCTTTTTCTCAGTACGTGCGGATTGAACCCAAGTACTTCCTATTTTGGCAAGTGCTTTACCACTGAGCTATACATCCAGCTCCCTTTTTATTTACTTTTTATTTTGAGACAGGGTCTCACTAAGTTCCACAGGCTGTTTGTGTCCTCAAACTCACAATCCTCCTGCCTCCACCCCCCAACTCATCAGAATTACATGCATGCACCATAACGCTCAGCTTGTTTGGTATGTTTTAATTGCTTACATCTCTTTTTTAAGTGGCTCTGTTAGAGTACTGAAAATTTTCTCCATGTTTATTTACTTCAAGATGATTGAGTTTGACTATCCTTTCTCCATTATGTGTTCTTAGCATCTTTGTTGAAAATAAGTTGGCTGTACATGTGTGGGTTTACTTCTAAAATTCTGTTCCATTGTTCTAGATGTCTGTTTTTATGCCAAATATAATGACATGTGCAAAGAGCTGGAGATAAAAAACCAAAAGGGAAGAACATGTTCTGTTTTTCTCATGCTTAAAGAACTGAAGAAAAAAGTCAAGCCTCAAATGGCCATACTGAAGGATTTTACAGGGAAAATATTAAACAATACAGGAAACATCAAAAGAAGATAGAAGGAATACACAGAGGCATTATACCAAAAAGAACTGATGGATGATCAACCATTTTAAGAGGTTGCATATGATCAGGAACCACTGGCACTGAAAAAAGAAGTGGAAACTGCCTTGATGGAATTGGCAAAACACAAGTCTCCAGGAACTGATGTAATACTAATAGAGATGTTTCAACAACCAGATGCAGCACTGGAGGTGCTCACTCGTCTTCGCCAAGAGGTTTGGAAAACAGCTGCTTGGCCAACTGACTTGAAGAAATCCATATTGTGGCTATGCCCAAGAAAGGGGATCCAACTGAATGCAGAAATTATTGAACAATATCATTAATATTAACACAAGCTAAATTTTGCTAAAGATCATTCAAAAGCAACTGCAGCAGTATATTGGCAGGGAACTGCCAGAAAATCAAGTTGGATTCAGAAGAGGGCATGGAACCAGGGACATCATTGCTGATGACAGATGGATATTAGCCCAAAGCAGACAATACAGAAAGTTGTCTGTCTATGTTTTATTGACTATACAAAGGCATTTGACTGTTTGGATTATAAAAAATTATGGATAACTTTGGTAAAGACGGGAATACCAGAGCACCTAAATGTACTCACGACAAATCTGTACGTGGACCAGGAGCCAGCATATAACAGAAGAAGGGGACATTGCTGGTTAAAAGTCAGGAAAGGTGTGCATCAGGGCTGTATCCTTTTACCATAAGTCTTTAGTCTCCTGAGCAAATAATATGAGAAACTGGACTTTATGAAAAAGAACATGGCATCAGGATTGGAGGAAGATTCATTAACAATCTGTGTTATGCAAATGACAAAACTTTGCTTGCTGAAACTGAAGAGAATTTGAAACATTTATTGATGAAGATCAAAGAACACAGCCTTCAGTATGGATTGTGCTTCAACATCAAGAAAACAAAAATCCTCACAGTTGGATCAGTAAGCAATTTCATGATAAATGGAAAAAAGATTAAGATTGGCCAAGATTTTGCTTTATTTGGTTCTACTGTCAACACCCACAGCAGCAGCAGTTAAGAAATCAAAATATGCATTATATTGGGAAAAGCTGATGCAAAAGCCCTCTTTAAAGTGTGGAAAAGATGTTACATTGAAGATGAAGGTGTGCCTGACTCACGCCATGGTATTTTCAGTCACATTGTATGGTTGTGAAAGCTGGATAGTGAAATAAGGGAGATAGGAGAAGAATTGATGCTTTTGAATTAAGGTACCGGAGATGAATATTAAATATACCATGGACTGCCAAAAGAACCAACAGATTTGTTCTAGAAGTGCAACTAGAGTACTCCTTGGAAGCAAGGGTGGCTAGACTATGTCTTATGTAGTTTGGACATGTGGTCAGGAAGGAACAATCCCTGGAGAATGACATCATGTTTGGGAGAGTGATGGGTCAACCAAAAAAAGGAAGACCTTCAACTAGATGGATGTACACTATGACTGCAACAATGGGCTTACCCATAAAAAAAGATTGTATGCATGGCATAGTTTCCTTCTGTTGTACCTAGGGTTGCTATGAGTCAAACCCAACTCAATGGCACCCAACAACAACTACCATAATATTTTGATTAGAGCTTTGTAGTTTGCTTTGGAGTCACTCGGTGACTCCTGCTTTGTTCTTTTTGTTCCAGATGCCTTTAATTATTCGTGTGTGTGTATGTGTTGTGTGTGTGTGTGTGTGTGTGTGTGTGTGTGTGTGTGTGTGTGTGTGTGAAAGAGAGAGAGAGAGAGAGAGAGAGAGAGAGAGAGAGAGAAGCTATGTGAATTTTATAACTGTTTTCCTAGTTCTGAGAAGAATGTCATTGGTATTTGGATGGAGGTTGCATGAAATCTTAAATCTTTTGGTGGTAATGTCAATATTTTAATAATATTGGTTCTTCTAGTTTATGAGCATAGGATGTCTTTCCACGTTTTTGTGTCCTCTTCAGTTTGTCTCATCAAACTTTAATAAATTTTTAATATAGAGATCTTTTACTTGTTTTTTCCTAGGGATTTTATATTTTTATTGTTATAATAAATGGCACTATTGATTTCTTTTTGAGATAATTTGCTATTGGTGTATTAGCAATACTACTAATTTTTGTATATTGATTTTGTATCCTGCAACTTTGCTGAAGTATTTTTGGTGGTTGTTTTGGAGTTTTCTCTATATAAGATAATGTCCTCTGCAAGCACTGACAATTTGATTTCCATTTTGGAAGCCCTTTGTTTCTCTTGCCTAATTGCTTTGGCTAGGAATTCTAGCACCATGTTGAATGAAAGTGGTGAAATTAGGCATTCTTGTCTTGTTCCAGATCTTAGAATGCATTTAGCTTTTTTCCTTTCAGTGTAATGTTAGCTGTTGGCTTATTATAAATGGTCTTTGCTAAGATACATTCCTTGTATACCTAATTTGTTCAGCATTTTTGTCATGAAGGGATGTTGAAATGTATTGAATTCTCTCTCTCTCTCTCTTTTTTCAGTCCTGGGGTTTGAACCCAGGACCTTGTGCTTACATGCTTTGCAAGTGCTGGACCACTGAGCTATACCCCAGCCCTTTTTTTTTACTTTTTTGAGACAGGGTCTCGCTAAGTTACACAGACTGCCTCTGGTCTCAAACTTGAGATCCTCCTGCCTCTGCCTCCTGAGCCACTGGAATTACAGGCATGTGCCACTGCACCCGGCTGAGTTTTTTTTTTTTTTTCCATCCGTTGAGATATTTTTTCTCCTTTCTTCCTGTTGATGTAACATTTGCCAATATGCATGTATTGAACCATCCCAGCATTCCTGGATGAATCCCTCTTGATTAGGGTGAACAATCTTTTTAGCATGCTGTTGGATTTAGTTTTCTAGTATTTTGTTGAGGACTCTTGAATCTATGTTCATGAAAGATATTGGCCTATAGTTTTCTTTGTTGTGTGTCTTTTTCCGGTTTGGTATTAGGGTAATTAATGTTGGTCTTGTAGGATGTTTTAGAATTCTTTCCTTTTCTGTTTCTTGGAATAACTTAAGGAGAACTGATATTAGTTCTTCTTTAAATGTTTGGTAGAAATTAGCAGTGAAGCCATCTGGTCCTGGACTTTTCTTTGCCGGAAGCTTTTTGTTGCTGTCAATCTCATTGCTTGTTATTGGTCTGTTCAGATTTTTTATTTCATGATGCAGTCTTGGTAAGGTATATGTGTCTAGGAATTTGTTAATTTCTTCTAGATTATCAAATTTATAGGCATATAGTTATTTATAATAGCTAATGATCTTTTGTATTTCTATGGTGTCGGTGGGCTAGGGTTTAGCTCACTAGAGTGCTGCTCTGCACTTACTGAGGACCCAAGTTTGATCCCCAGCACCGCAAAAATAGGAGGACCTGACAACCCACTCCCAAAACAATCCCCAAACAATAAGCCATTGAAAATCCTATGAGAGTTGGTATGAGTTGGACTCAACTCAATGGCACCTAATCACAACAACATAGTGTCAGTTGTAATGTTTCTCTTTTTATTTGATTTTATTTATTAGAGTCTTTGCTTAGTTGAACTAAGTGTTGTTCTATTTTATCTTTTTTTAAGAAATAGCTCTTTATTTCATCTTTTAAAATTCTTTTTAGTCCCCATTTCATTTATTTCTGCTGTAATCTTTATTCTTTCTTTCCTTCTACTGATTTTGGGTTTGGTTTGTTCTCCTTTTTCTAGTTCCTTGAGATGCAGTAATAAGTTGTGCAAGCTC
>VMDO01012773.1:39361-60911 GCA_007922755.1 Pedetes capensis
TTTTTTTTTTTTTTTTTTTTTTTTTTTTTTTTTTTTTTTTTTTTTTTTTTTTTTTTTTTTTTTTTTTTTTTTTTTTTTTTTTTTTTTTTTTTTTTTTTTTTTTTTTTTTTTTTTTTTTTTTTTTTTTTTTTTTTTTTTTTTTTTTTTTTTTTTTTTTTTTTTTTTTTTTTTTTTTTTTTTTTTTTTTTTTTTTTTTGTTATGTGGCCATTGATTGGTATAAATTTCCCTGTAAGTACTGTTTTTGCTATATTCTTTTGCTGTAGGTTTTGGTATAGTATGTCTCCATTTTCATTTCTTTCAAGAAAAAATTTTAAATTTCCTTGATTTCTTCCTTGATCCATTGGTTTTTCAAAAGTAAAATGGTAAGCCAGGGTTTGTAGCAGACAACTGTAATTCAGCACTCTGGAGGTAAAGTAAGTAAGATTGTGAGCTTGAGGTAAGCCTGGGCTGCAGAGACCCGCCACCTAAAATTTGATTACTTTCAATGTATTTGTATATTTTTGAAAGTTTTTTTTAATTTCTAGCTTTATTGAAGTCAAGCAAGATTCCTAGTATGATTTTAATTTTTTCAAATATGTTGATATCTGTTTTATGGTCTTGCAGATCTATCATGGAGAATGTTCCATGTGCTGATGGGAAAAAATGTGTATTAGGGACCTATTGACTAGAATGTTTTGTGGATATCTGATAGGTCCATTTAGTCTAGGATGCAATTTAACCCTGCTTTCTTTATTGATTTTTCTCCTTGGACAGTCTGCCCATTGCTGAAAATGGGATGGCAAAGTCCCCAGCTATTATTATACTGGAGTCTACTCTCTTCTTGAAGAGATGCTTTTATCTTCACATGATGACCTTCCTAGTCTTTTTATTGCTTTTAATTTAAAGTCTATTTTATCTGACATGAATATGGCTACTTCTGCTTTCTCTGGATTCTATTTGCCTGGAATATCTTATCCCAACTCTTCACTTTGTCTATGAGTGTCCTTAGAGGTGAAGTGAGAAAGTGAGTTTCTTGTAGGCAACATATATGTGGGTCTTGGGGCTTTTGTTGTTGTTGTTGTTTGTTTTGTTTTTAACCACTCTTTCTGTATCCTTTAGTTCAAGAACTTAGCCCATTTATATTATTGCTAGGTAAGGCCTGATTATAGCCATTTTGCAACTTGTTTCATAGTTCTATAGTAGTTTTTTCTTCCTTCTTTCTCTTGCTTCCCTCCCTCCCTTTTTCCCTCTTCCTTCCTTCCTTCCTTCTTTCCCTTTCTTTTCCCTTCCCTTCCCTTCCCTTTTCTCTCTCTCTCTCTCTCTCTCTCTCTCTCTCTCTCTCTCTTTCTTTCTTTTGTTGTCTTTTGTGGTTTTATGGATGGTTGGTGGTTTGGTCTAAATTTGCCAGGAGTTGGCTTTTTGTGTTATTACTATTTCAGTACTACAGGGCAATACAAGCCCAGGATTGTCCCAAACACACTGTTGGTATATTGTTCAGAAAGAGATAAGAGAGTACCTTAAAAAAAAAAAAAAGTAATCTGTTTTCATTCTCTCTGGGACTAAGAGAGTCCTGGATATCTTGTCCATAGTTGCTGGCCTCTTGTTCAGACACTGCTAGACTCTACCTGGCTCTGAACAGAGTCCCTGTGCATGGACCAGACCTAGGCTCCTATGTCATTAATGTCTGTAGCCATTAATGCCCCCAAGCTGTGTTGCACCCTGAGCTCACAGCCTGCCAAGACCAGCACAATACAGGTGCAGGACCAAGACCTGCACTGCTGATAGACGGCTTATTACTAAGGTGGACTTGTGGCCCAAGACCATGTCCCCTAACTACAGATGATGCTAGTGGAACAGAAGTCCAACAGACTAGAACCGTGTGTCTTCCCCTGATACTGGACCTATTCTAGAGGCACCATGCCCAAGCTTTCCTGAGGATCAGGGTCCTTGGGATCTGGCTAGTGTCAGGATTCACCAGCCCAGCACTATATTCCAGGGCAAAGACTTGTGCTTAATACCCTGTCCTACTCCCAGCAAACAGTGTTGCACAACACTGTGCTGCCCGAGATTGGGGTAGTGTTAGTGTAGGAAGTCCCTTGTCTACCTAGGCTGATGCCAAGGTAAATCATGACTGAATTGCACAGCTGCAAGGATCTGTGCAGTCTTGAGGTACACAGACCCCATGCTGTATGTAGCTGGAAGTGATGCAGACCACCCCACTGGAACACAGATCTCTGCCCATTGCAGGGTAGGTTCTAGAGCCCCATCTGTGAGCACTGGCCTGGTGACAGCTGGGCTGTTTGAGGTTGGGAGATTGGTGGTGGTGAAAGCCCCTGGGCCACCATGGCTGACACTAAACTGAATTGTATCTGTGTCTCACAGCCACAGAAGCCAGTAGTTTTGAGAGGAGAGAGGGTAGGCCTGGGGCCTTCTCCAAGATTGGCAATCAGGTAAACTGAAACTCAAGTCCGGCCTACCAATGCAGATTTTGGTAATAGTTCTTCTAATGTATTTTATGTCCCAATGTGAGTCCATAATGTAGCCTTTGTCATCTAACAAATCTACAGGTGTTTGTACTTTTCCCACGCATTTCTCCAGTTGCATTAACTTTTGAAAAAGAATCACATTTCCTCACACTATATTGAATTCAAAAGAGAAAAAAACTGCACAACTTTCACCTTCAAAGTCAATATATACCTTTAAAGTATTAATGGGAGAAAAGTCACCAAAAGGTAAGAAGAAGTTTCTTGATAGAAGATTCTTTGGTTTCTTTCATTTTGCCTTTGCCTCTGGAGTGCACTGCTTGGCTGGCCACTCAGCTCTACACACTCTCTCCCTCCCACAAACACACAAAACTTGACTTAGTTACAAACCTCAAGGCCACCAGAAGGTCCACAAAAAGAAGTTAAGGTCCAAGCTAATATATTAACTATAAAGGGCACCTCCCCAACTTGTCTGTTTGCTGTATGTAAGGCTTGTATGTTGCTCTGATGCTGAAAGCTATGCCATGGGTATTGCAGATACCACCAGGGCCACCTGTGGTAGACAGATTTCAGCTGAGCTTTCAGAGTGAGACACACTAGGGAGAAGGACGTGGCAGCCCATTCCTGAAACAATTAGCCATTGAAAACCCCATGAATGGGAGAGAAACACTGTCAGAGTGCTGGAAAATGAGTGCCCTGGGATGAAAGATACTCAAAAGAAAAAAAGGAAGACCCTTGATGGACTGCAACAATCGGCTTAAACATAAAAAAAAAAAAAAAAAAAAAAAAAAAGAAAAGATTGTGCGCATGGCCGAGTTGGGGAGTGTTTTGTTCTGTGGTACATGGGGTCGGTATGAATTGGACCTGACTTGAAGGCACCTAACAACAAAGGGCACCCTTAAATGTATTTCTTTTGGCTGGTTTACCTGCTGAACTAAAGTTTTACGGGGGTAGATTTTCTAGAAAATAAACTGGAAAATCAGAGTGAGCCTCCAAGAATAAAGAACAATTACAGGAATCAATTTAGTAAATCAAACTTTCCTGGGAAGACATTAAGAGGCTGTTGCCGAGAAGCAGCAAATGTGAAATTGCTTTTTTAAATGCCACTTTCCTTCACAAACCAAATCAGAAAAGTAATTGAATATGGCTTGCACGAAAGATAACCTAGACAAAGTACTTTTTGCCTTTCTACTTAGTTCTTTGCTCTGGAGGACATGTTGTTTATTCCATTCTAAATGTTAAGTTTTAATGGGATGTTTGCTCACGGTTGTCCCCAGTATGGCTTGTTTTATAGACATTCTGAACTGTGTTGTAAGGAAAAGATCAAGACTTCAATTAACCTTATTTATATCTTCTCTGTCCTGTACACTGACTTGTTCAGTTAATAAAACTTACAGAGCCTCTACCACATGCTAGGAGAGACATGAGGTGGCCTGGCCTAGGATGGCAGCTGGTGGTATACAGAAAACTAGGTAGACTAATGAGAGAATTAGGAGGTAGCATTTGAAGAACCTTTCTAATGGTTTGTGGGGTGGGGGACAGAGGACAGGGAGCAGCGCAGGAGTCATCTACTCCTGGGTTTATGTCTGGGACAGCAAGGGGATGGTGGTGAGGAACACCAGGAGTGGAGGTTAGGTTGGGTCAGGAAGGCAATATTTCTGACTTTCTCCTGTTTAGGAAAGTCTAGGGTAGGCTTTGTTGTTGTTAGGTGCCGTCGAGTTGATGTCTGACTCATAGCAATCCTTCATACAAGTGAAACACTATGGTCAATGCTTCTCTGATATTCATAGGGTTTTCAGTGGTAGATTGATTTTTGGGAGTGGGTTGCCAGGTCCTTCTCCCAAGCCTACAGCACCTGGTGTTCCCAGGTGGTCTCCCATCCAAGTACTAACCAGGCCTGACCCTGCTTAGTTTCTGAGATCTGACATTGGATGCCACAGTGCTATGGCTGCAGGCAGGGTAGGTTTTAGGAGCCATAAACAACCTAGAAATTAGGGCACTGTTTTTTTAATGAATGTGTCCTCTTGGGGGGACGGTACTTAGTGTCTGACACATTTTTAAAGCAAGGTTAATGACCTATAATGGTTAGGGATTACTTATCTATAGCATATAGGAACTTAGAAATTCTTAGATATTACTCACATGTTAAACACGAGTTCTACCACGAGTTCATGCAAATGGTCTTTAATAAGTGATGTCTCAAGGGTATTCTACGTTTGTAATATGATACAAAGACAAAGTAGTATCAGGGTGGATGACTGCTTTGAATTTGATTAAAAGAATCAATAAAAATACCATACTACTTGTATTAGTTAGGTGGTGCATCACTGTGGCAGAGAAACTGGCTGAAGCAAACTTATGGGAGGGACTATTTATTGGGGATTCCTGGTTTGAAGATCACAGTTTATAATGGCAGGGGGTAAGCACTGGCAGTAGCAAGCAGGAGAGCTCATGGCAGATGAGCTCACAGCACGGCAGACTGGAAACAGAGAGCAGAGAGCAAGTGCGAGGGACCAGAACCCGGTAAAAGCCTCCACAGGCCCACCCTCACTCAGCAACTCGCTTCTGCTAAGCCAGGATCCCACCTCCCGAAGTTCCTTAATAGAGCCTCCACAAACAGTGCCACCCTCTGGGGACCAAACATTCAAGCACATGACCTTTGGGGGGCATTTAGATCCAAAGCACAACAGTACTTTAGCCTAGCTGGATTTGATGTGTGTGTTAACCAGCTTTCCGTCACTGGGACGAAGTACTTGAGAAAATCAACTCATTCTGCCTCACAGTTTCAGAGGTTTTAGTCCACAGTTGGCTGGCTCCACTGCTTTTAGGCCTGTGGCAGGGCGTAAACATCACATAGGCTGGGCACAGGGGAGGAAAGCTGCTCATCTCAGGGCAGCCAGGAAGCAGAGTGTGTGTAGGAAAGCGTTGGAGATGAGACACACCCTTCAGACACAGGAGACACATGCCACCAGGGATCTCCTTCCTCCAGCCAGGCCTCATCTCCCAACAGCCCCTTCAGGGCTGAATTCATCAATGGAGTAATCAGTTGATAAGTTAGCAGCTTTGTGATCAAATCCCCTCTCAACAGTGCCTAGCTGGGGACCACGCCTTCACTACATGAGCCACTGGGGACAGCTGATATCCAAACCATAATAATATCACAAATTGACTTCTGTAATATGTTGAACAACTTTCTAAATCTGAAAGATCCAAAGCAAAACCAGGAAAGGATGCAGATTTAGTGATAACTGCGGGACATTTGTTTCAAGCGATTTGGCTCTTATGGTAAACCCATCATTGTTCTCTCAAATCAAGTTTTTGAGACAACTTTGCTAAACCTCATGAATCTGGGTAAAATCAACCATTGGACAGTTCCAAGTAGAAACGAGACGAAGATCACCGAATTAGGTAGGGCAGTTACGGTTCTGAATCTATGTTTAGCAAAGATAAATCTGTATCAGTTGCCAAAAAGGAAGCTGCAGAGCACATTGTCCACCTGATCATAAACAGATGCTCCACTGCCTAGAATATGAAATATAAAAAGGATAGTCCACCCTTCTGCTCTCAGTTTAACTGTCTGACTGTAGAACAGTAAAAGTTTTTTTCTTCTTTTTTTTCAGTACTGGGAATGCACATGATAGTCAAGTGCTCTCCCAAGTGCGCTACAGCCCTGGCCCAAAGTTCTTACTTTTAAATTTTAGAAAGGAAAGAATAAACTTTAGGCTCTGGCCCATATAGTGTATGCTTGCTTAAGTTTCAGCACTCTAAACAAAGGGGAAGACAATCATCCATGAGGAGCAAAGTGTCATGGGGAGGAAATATGGACCACTTTCTGGAGACAGTCTCTGCCTATTAGTCAGTATCCTAAATGGCACACACAATCTTAACCTGTAAGGTGTTTTTCATAGACATAATATCAGAAGAGGTTTTCCATTAGAACACGACTGCAGTAATAAATGCTTTTGTCAAGAAATTATTTATTCTAGTAAAAAATGAATAGAACTCAGTCTTTGGCTTCGGCATATGGTTCAACGGGATGACAGATTAAGGAAAAATGGAATGTGAGAAGAACCTGGAAATAATCTTTTCTAGGCAGAAGAGTTGGACTGCAGCAAAAGGTCTGAATGTGGAACAAAAAAATCAAGGAGGTAACCGAGAGGGTACCAAATTATAGCTACAAGATGGATTGGGTTTGGTATTTGGTGTAAGATAATACTCAAAGGGAATTTTAGCACCTGGATGATGGCTTAGAAGGGCTTGACATGTTACTATAAACAAAACAAAGAAAACAAGTCTTGAAAAGCAGCTGTCAGGAAATTAGGAAATGGCTCCAACATGAATGAATTTTCAATCTCATGGAATAAAATTATTCATCTAAAATACAGCAAGGGTTTGCAAAGGGCTTCTATGAAAATGAAAGAGGTCATGCAGAAAATGAAGACAAATGGTTTAGGCAGTAAAATGGTGTGGTGGTAGACACCTGTCATTCCAGCATTCGAGAGGCTGGGGTGGGAGGACCCTGAGTTTGGGGCCAGCCTGGGCTACCCAGTGAGTTTGAGAAAGGTGTAGGCTACACAGCAAGATCCGTTTCAAAAATAAATGAAGACAAAAAATTCCAAACAAACAAAACAAACAAGAGCATCAAGTCCATTTGCCAACTACACAATTTTTGTATTTCACTCAATCAAGTTCTCTGGTCACATATTCAAGTGAAATTTTAATTCCTACAGGATCAAAACAACAAAAATAAATTACAAAGAAACACTGACATTTTTAACGCAACAAATTCCAACTTCAGAAATATTTAAATCAAACAAAATTCTGTTACAAACGCCAAAGACTTAGCGAATTATTCTTTGATCCCAGGAACTTCCCATTAGCTCTATAACAAAAATTGAGAGCAGCGAGAGTCACAAATTTGGTTTCCTCATCAGATCATTTATCCAAATTGCACTGAGGAGTAATAAACATTGTTCCATATACCCATTTTTCCATAAATTAAAAATACTCATTTTAACAGAAACATTAAAGTTTACACTCAGTAGAAAGCCTTTTAAAAGCATTTCCTGAAACCTACACTTATAACCTAGAAAATGTTTGGCCAAACATCCAATTTCACATGAAAAGTATCACACAAGTCAATTATGGTACTAAATATGGTAGAAATCCTTGACTGAGCAGTTAACATTATCTGCAGACATGGTTTAAATAACAGTGTTGAAAGGTTTCTGGTTCCAATAGGCCAAAGGTACCAAAAACTTATTAGGCTGACTAAACAGGACAAATAACACTAAACTGGCAGATTTAGTTGACCCAGCTAGGCACTTAGTTGACATCTTAGAAAAGGTCAAGATCTGAGTGGGATATAACAAATATTTTCAATGTGTTAGTGATGGCGCCTACAAAATGATGAGTAAGGCATATAATGAATGCCGTCCTTGGCACTATAAATGAGATTAATTCTGAAAATATATAAAAATGTGATAGAAAAGATTATATAGTACATTAACAGGAAACTTTAGAAAGATTCTCTGTAAGATGTTGGTTTCTCATTCCTTAGGATAACCCCTTTCCAGATTCTCTGGCCATAGAATTGGCCAACTATTATTTTGTCCATGGTCAAAATTCTGAGGTCTCTGCCCTCTCTCCTACCAACACCAGAGGTGTTCAGCTATCAAAACCACCATCCTCTTGGACTTATCCACTAAATCTGTTTTCTGGAACAAATTATTTAAACTACACAGGATGGAGATGTAATATTTTGCTGTGGAAAGGGCACTGAGCAAGGAGTCAGCAGATATGGGAATTCAAGCTGTGTGACTTTAGGCAAGTCAGACTTTATTTTTTTCAGCATTGGGAGGTTGAACCCAGTGCTTTGCATCCCTAACCCCCACTATTTAATTTTTTTATCTTGAGAAAGGGTCTTGGTAAATTGTACAGGCTGCCTCTGTCCTTGAACTTTGCAATCCTCCTGACTCAGCCTCCTGAGTAGCTGGGATTACAGGTGTGTACCACAGTGTTCAGCTAGCAAGTCAGTCTTCTAGGCTTCACATTTCTTCATCTACAGTCCTTACATCAAAGTTCTTTAATTCTAAGTCTCTAGGTGAAGAACAGGTTGGGGTTTAGCACAGTTGGTGGAGTGCTTGCTCTGTGCACTCTGAGGCCCTGGGTTTGAGCCCTAGCACTGCACAAAACAGAAGGAGGACCTGGCAGCCAACTCTTGAAACAATCCCAAAGCAGTCAGCCATTGAAAACTCTATGAATAGCAGAGAGGCACTGAAATAGTGCTGGGAGCGGCCCACTGGTGGAAAGTGTTTTGTTCTGTTGTACACAGGGTCGCTATGAGTCAGACTCAACTCAAGGGCACCTAACAACAACAACAGGTTAAGAACAGGTTGAATGCAGGCAGAAGGTTCTAGTATTTCCATGCCTTGAAATGGGCACCTGGCATTTCAGGTGTGTGAGGTTTAGAGGGAAAGGGCGACTATTACTGAATAGCTCATCTTTTGAAATCCCATGGGGTATGTCTGCATGGGAGAGGGGTAGCCTTGGCCATAAGCCACTAGAGTTAAACCTGAGTGGCTATTAGTAAAAGCCATTCCCACTTGCTCCCTGAGGAGTTAGAAAAAGGGTTTTCCTCCATGTTCTGTGTGCCCTTCCACACTCTGTGCTCTCACTTCTGACTCAACATTTTATGGGGACATCCATCACTGCTAATAGCGCCTTAACAGCACAAATGTTTAAAGTGGAGATGTCAACCAATTGTTTAAATAGTAAAACGTACTTTATCTCCATATCTTTTGTACCTTCCCTTCCTTCCTTCCTTCTTTCCTTTCTTCTGGCTTTTGAGATAGGATCTCACTATGTAGCCCAGGATAGCTTCAAACTTGTGATCCTCCTGCTTCAACCTGAGGTTACAAGTCTGTGCTATCACACCTGGCTTCTTTTGTACATTTCTTATTGTTGCTCCTGGCCACATGCAGAAATCTATTTATTCTTTTTCAAATCATCTATTAAGTTTGATGCTTTGGGCTATTGATTACCAAAGTCTACATTTTTAGGACAAAGTAGGTCAACACATTGACAGATTGGCTGGCTGTCCTTGTCAAAACCAAGTACTCAAAATGTATAAGCCTGTCCAATGTCCTTCTTCACTCCCACTCAAATAATGTTTACTGTTAATTACTAAATAGCCTTCTTTCATTGTATGTGGACTCTCCTGAGTTTGAGATAACCCTAAATGATTCTTTATCCCACCATTTGTAAAACCATGGGACTCTGAAAAGCCATAGCACAGTTATTTCATAATCTCACTCCAACTTGCAAGGCATAACATTAGTCTCTGTCAGGGTATAAGACTAACTGTCGAACTTACAGAAAGGCTTGGGCAGAGTTCCTCCTGGTAGTTGGGCGTTCTTATAGTGAGGGTAACAGTTTGACCTCCTAAATGTGTACTTCCATCAACTGTTCCCCTTACGACACACTGCTTCTACCCGATTCACCTTGCTTCAAACCCAGTAATTGCTTGTCTGTAAAAGTGAAGTATATTACTCGGACTTGGCTTCTTCTTCAAAAGAAGAACCCTAAGTGACATTAAAAATGAATTTTCTTCTTTGGAAAAAACTCTGGGTACTTATCTAAACTTATAAGAAAAACAGCACTTTGCCAGTTTATTGTATCAGTTGAGTGTCACATAACTGTTCACCAACCATATTACTCTTCAATAAAGATGTCTCATAGTAAATCTTAAAAGCCCACATAGGAACTATTCTATCTGTTGGATCAAATATCAGAGATGTTTTTAGGTTACTTTTGTCTTTGTCAGGAATATATCATTATTCTCATAATGTATTATAATTAAAGTTGAATCTATGTTTTTAAAATTTTTTAACACATTAAACATGTTTCCCCAAGGCTTTTAAGTGAAAAATTATCAGTATTTAAAGACTTTGGATTTAACTTTGCTTCACAAAGGTTTAGCCAGTAGTATCCAAAGTATATTTCCATATTTCTTTCCCTCTTTCTTCCTTAGTGGATATTTTGCTAATTAAATAGATGAGCAGGAGAGAGGAGACATGTCTTATTGTAGAAAGCCATAGGAACTAGGAGTTCAGCTCTGCATGCTACATTATACCTAGCATACCAGCAACTGCATTTCTTTCTCTGGTTTTACTACCAAGAAATGATTCTATATTGGGAATTAATTCCATAAGTAAAATAATATTTCAAAAAATTGGGAGTAAGCTGTAACTTTAGCACAAATAAATTGTCACTCATTATTTTCAATTTCACTTTTCAGTCTTTTCCCTTGATTTATACTCTGCATGTCATACAATATTTCACAAAACATTACTTTAGAGAACATCATGTTGTATAAATGCTTAAACATCACTGCTGAATTATGCTACATAAAGGCTCCTGGGAACTGTGATAACCATAGAGATAGCTCAGCTATGTTTCAGAAATTTTCCTAGCCTGAAACTAGCTTACTTTTTTCAAAGGTCAAAATGTTTATGATCAAAACTTAGGGTATGGATTTTCTTACTGGTCCTAGTATTTCAAAGAAATAATGATGCACCATGATATAAAAGATTTCAAATTAGAAAGAAAGCAGCAGCCTTAAAGTTCAGCACTGTTTTTCTGGAGACAAGGATGTAAGCATATTTTTGTGTTGCTAAATATGGGTCATAAAACATTAGTTTTTTAATTTTCATTTATCAGTCATGATATGTACAAGAAAAACAGTCATAGAAACACAAAAACCAAAAACTCCTTTAAATGACTGCATTAAACACAAAGGTGAACAAAACCATACAGAATGAAATAAAAACATGAATAAGAATGAAAAATAACAAAACATCAATACTTACACATCAAAGAGGACAGTCGGCATAATAAGGTTAGCATATGATCACAGAGAAAGACAAAGCATGTCTACCAAAATGCTACTTTGCTTCAACTTCCTTCTCCCGCCACCCCTCACGCTTCCACCCTTTCACACTAGGGTACCAGTGCAGGAGGCTCCGGGACGTAGCCAGCCGAGCAGCAGCTCCTAAGGCAGCAGTGGCTGTACTTCGGGGAATGTAGAGCTTCTGAGAAATCTGGTGCTCAGGAGACAAAATTAAAGAGAGCTGGTCTATGGCTCCTTGACTCTTGTCCTTGAACACTGTGACAGCATGGGTACTAGAAACATCTTCATTCTTTAGTCTCCCTGCAGAGCTTTCCACTAAAAAAGAAAGCAAATACAAGAGTCTTTTCTAGTGGTTCTCAAATTCATTGCCTTGTCTTTCCAATTCTGGTTTTTCATCAACATGTGTTACAACCATTTTCTGTTAGTTTATGACAACTCCCAATGGCCTGTCAGACAGGATGAGACTCACCAACCTGTCAAAAATGGAAAAGAAATGGGGATGGAGAAGCAAGTATTGTGATAAAATTCTTGTCAGGATGAGGGCCAAAAGAAGGAACATCACGCTTAGGAACAGGAAGGGAAGGTTTCCTTTTATCAAATTACAGAGAAGAGTCCTTAAACTCTATTTCCTTCCAGCACTGAGCAAAGTGGTGTCGCACAGGTGTTCTCTACTGCCAAAGTGGTTCCAATTCCAAGCCTATGCCAATGCAAGAACACAATTGTGTAAGAATGGTCACTAAGGAGTACCAAAAGCCAGTAATCAGGCATAAACTGACTCCTTTAGTCATTAGTTTTAACTAAGAAGAAATAACTTTAAAGTACAAAATGAAAATGCTGGAACTCCAATGCTCAACAGTTCCTAAAAAGCAAGGAAGGGAATGCTAGGCATTCTTAGATAGGTATTCTTAAATAGGCTGGCCTGTGACTGTGTATTATCTGCCCTCAGTGAGAACAGGAGTTTTTGTTGGCATCTAAGCCAACACATGGCTTCCTTTAAGAAAGTCCTGCTGTAGCCAGGCATATAATCCCAGCACTCCAGAGGCTCAGGCAAGAGGATGGTATTACAAGTTTGAGGCTAGCTTGGGCTACATAGTGAGTCTAAGGTCAACTTGAACTCCCTGGTGAGACACTGTCTCAAAACTAAAAATCTGTTTTTAAAAAAATTTCATGTGAGCTAAACAACGTGCTCAGCAAGGTAGCTGATTTAACACTTGGCAGAAGCTCCTTATTGGGTTGTCTATCATTGCAAATGCTCCATAGATTGGCACTAGTCTCTATAATAAAAACAGATATTTCAAAAAATCCAGACACAAAGTAGGCATAATCTCCTTTATTCATTTTTGCATCTTTAGCATATAGCATGTGGTATATGTTCCATGAATTTGTGAAGAGTTTTTTTGTCAAGGAGGATTTGATAGGCTGTTCCAACAAGTGAAATTCTGATCATAAAACTATAATTAATGCCCACTAGAGAAGAAAAAGCCTGCAGCGGTAGCCCAGTGGCATCCGATCCTGTCAGATCTCGGAAGCTACGCAGGGTCGGGCCTGCTTAGTACCCGGATGGGAGACCGCCTGGGAACACCAGAAGCTGTAGGCTTGGGAGAAGGACCTGGCAACCCCCTCCCAAAAATCAATCTGCCATTGAAAACCCTAAGCACAACAGAGAAGCACTGACAATAGTGTTTCCCCTGGTGTACAGAGGGTTGCTATGAGTCGGATACTGACTCGACGGCACCTAACAACAACAACGAGAGAAGAAAAAAGATGATTTATAATAAAATGTAGTTTTATAGACGTCTTCAATGAGCTCAAATTTTCAAAGGTATTAATATATGAAGGGGTGTTAATTTTATATCCTGCTACTTTGCTAAAGGAATTAATTAGCTCTAAGAGTTTTCTAGGGGAATTTTTTGGGTCCTTTAGATAAAGGATCATGCCATCCATGAATAAGGATAATTTGACATCTTCTTTCCCCATCTGTATCCCTTTGACTTTTCTCTTGCCTGATTGCTCTGGCTAGGACTTGGACCACAATACTGAATAAGAGGGGAGAGAGTGAACATCCTTGTCTTGTTCCTGATCTAGAGGGAACGGTTTCAATTTTTCCCTGTTTAGTATGATATTGGCTGTAGGTCTGTCATAGTTGGCCTTTATGACATTGAGGTATTTCCCTGTTATGCCCATTTTTCCAGGACTTTTATCATGATAGGATGTTGCACTGTCAAAGGCCTTCTCAACATCAATTGAGATGACCATGTGATTTCTGTCTGCAAGCCTCTTGAAATGTTGAATTATATTAATTGATTTTCATATGTTGAACCAGCCTTACATCTCTGGAATGAAGGACACTTGATCATGGTGCATGATCTTTTTTGTGTTGTTGAATTTGGTTTGCCAGAATTTTACTGAGCATTTTTGCGCCGATGTTCATCAGGGAAATTGGTCTAAGTTCTCTTTCTTTGAAGTGTCCTTGCCCAGTTTTGATATTAATGAAAAGGTTCTGTGCAATATGTACGTTGATGAAAATGTAACAAAAAGCAATGTAACAGGTACATAATGGAAATAGAAAAAGCCTTATTACTCTGTACCCCACCAACATTTATAAATAAAGGGGGATATAATTTTAAAAAGAGAGAAGAAAGCAGAGACACATGACCAAAGAATTTAAGACAGAATTTCTTGCCTCGGGAGTGGATTGCCACATCCTTCTCCCATATTAGTAGGGGTTGTTGTTGTTGTTAGGTGCTGTCGAGTTGTATCCAACTCATAGTGACCCTCATAGGGTTTTCAATGGCAGATTGTTTCGGGATTGCCTTGGGAGTGGGTTGCCACGTCCTTCTCCCATTTTTGCAGTGCTGGGAATCAAACTCGGGACCTCAGAGACTGCAGAGTGGTGCTCTACCAACTGAGCTAAATCCTAGCCCATCAGTAAGGGTGGGAAGTAGTAATTAAATTTCCCAATGGAGATTAAATTCTTTATCCTTTGCTTTGGTCTCATTGCACTGTTCTGGAGAAGACTTTGGTCTAGGTCTAATTTGGCCCCCCTGTTTAGGCCCTAGGCTTCTGGGGTTATTGATGGGACTTGATGTCACATGTGTTAGGGTATCTTTCCACTATGACTGGTGGGAAAACAAACTATTTAAACCTGATGTAGCTCCAATAATTTTTCTGCCTATTCTTTTGAAGTAGTTTTTTCCCTGGTCTTGATAGCTTCCTCACACACAGGAGCCAGATCACTGCTCAGTTCAGACTCAAAAGTCCCCTCTGCAGGTCCCCAGCTTCCTTACCCTGGGTACCTGCATTCTCTCTGGAACTTTGCACCCACAAATCCTGTGCACCTGGCCTCCTTGAATTCTGAACTTTGTCCTCTCATCTCAGCAAAGCTCCAGGCTCAGTCTGCATTTCTCATCCTTGAACTGCAGCCTGAAACTTCTTTTCAGACATGAGCTAAGGCTTCTCTAGGTTATGCCCCTCCCTCAGGGGTCAACTGCCCTGTAACACTTGCTATTGTCTCAAAGCTGTTGTTTCATGTATGTTGCCCAGTTTTCTAGTTATATAAGGCAGAAGAGGAAATATGATTCCTGTTCAACAGATCATAGCTGAATCAGAAATTCTGCTATGAATTTAAACTAATATGGGAGAAGGATGTGGCAATCCACTCCCGAGGCAATCCCAAAACAATCAGCCACTGAAAACCCTAAGAGGATCGTTATGAGTTGGACACAACTTGACGGCACCTATCAACAACAACCCCTAAAAGCCTGCAGCCATAGCACTGTGGTGCTGTCAGGATTCTCTCTGAATCCTGTCAGATCTCAAAGCTAAGCAGGGTTGGGCCTAGGTAGTACTTGGATGGGAAACCTCCTGGGAATACCAGGTGCTGTAGGCTTGGGAGAAGGACCCAGCAACCTATTTCCAAAAAAACAATCAGCCATTGAAAACCCCATGAATAGCAGAGAAGCACTGACAATACTGTTTCGCCTGTTATATGCAGGGTTGCTATGAGTTGGACACTGAGTCCATGGCACCTAACAACAACCCCAACAAAGACAGACAGAAAGGAAGGAACAAAGGAGGAAAGAAAAAAAATCCAGCCAACAATACAAAATTCACAGTGTGTGTCATCCAGTACAAAATTACCAGATATGCAAAGAGGCAGAAAAATATGAGCTATAATCAGGAGAAAAAAAATCAATATAAACAGATTCATAAATGACACAAGATGACAGTTTAGAAGCGATATATTTAAGAGGATCACACGACAAAGGTGTTAAAATAGCTGTTAAAGGACAGTCCCTACATTTAAGAAGGTAGAGAGGAAGTATGACAGTCATGTGGAGGAAAATGGAAGATTAAAAAAATCCAAATCAAACCTCTAGAGATGAAAATTAGAATATCTGAGATGAAAAATGCACACTGAATGAAGCACCAAGTAAGAAAAGACTAGTCTACTTGGATACCTAGCACAGAGATTATCTATGCTGAAATACAGCAAAGACTGAGAATAAAAAGTGGATCCATGAGTTCTGGAACATCGAAGGTCCTAGGACATGTGTAGCTAGAGTAAAAAATTTTAAAAAAGGAGCAACAGGAAAATAGTTTTAATATTCCAATATTTTGTGGCCCTGTGAGTTAAATCCACCTGATTTTGTAAAGTTTTATTGGAACACAGCCATTCTCATTCACTTACCTATTGTAATCTTTGGCTGTTTTCACGCTACAACAAGAGTTGACCGAATAGGCATGCACAGCTGAAAGTAGTTAGCTCTTCACAGAAAAAGTGTGCTGAACTCTAATTTACACTTTGGAATGAAAGGCAGTGGAATATGTGAATAAGTAAAAAGGTATTTTCTTATTTTTAATTTCTTTAAAAGAAAATTCACAATAAAGTAAAAATAAGAATGAATTATGGACCTGGATGTGGTGCAGCAGCACATGCTTTTAATCCCAATGATTTAGGAGGTAGAGGCAGGAGGACCATAAGTTCAAGGCCACAGGCAGCCTGTGTAACTTAATGAGACCCTGTCTCAAAATACAAAGTAAAAATTGGGCTAGGGGTACAGCTTAGTGGATAGGCGTTTGCAAAATGCATGTGTGAGGCCCCAGGTTCAACTCCCCAGTACCACAAAAACAAAAACACAAAACAAAAAAGAATGAATTATGAGTTTATAATGTAAGAAAAAGTAAAATATGTAACAATAATAACTGACAGGCTAGGATGTGGAAAATAGAAGCCTACTATTGTAAGGTTTTACTACTTACTATAAATGAAGTGATATAATATTTGAAGGTGATAATTTAAAGATATATATACTATAAGGGACTGGGATTAGCTCAGTTGGTAAAGAGCTGCTCTGTGCTCTCTGAGGTCCTGGATTTGAACCCCAGCACAGCAAAATGTGAGGATGTGGCAGCCCACTCTTGAAACAATCTGCCATTGATAACCCTACGAATAGCAGGGAAGCATGACATAGCGCTGGGCATGGGCATAGTGCTGGGGAGTGTTTCTCTCTGTTGTACATAGGGTCGCTATGAGTTGGACCCCACTCTATGGCACCTATCAACAATATATTATAAGCCCTAAAGCTGTCCCTAAAAAAGCAGAAACAGGACCTTTAAGTCAATGATGGAGATGAAGATGAAATAATAGTAATAAAAAAAGCTTAGAAAAGAAAAAAAAAAGAGTAAGAACAAGTAGGATAAACAGAAAACAAACAGCAAAATAATATATTTAAACAAAGCATATCAATTATCAAATTAAGTCACCCAAACACTCCAAATAAAAGAAGAGATTGTTGCTGGGGATGTAGCTTAGTGCTAGAGTGTTTGCCTAGCATGTAGGAGGCTCAGGGTTCAATCCCCAGTACTGCAAAAAATAAACAAAAACCCCCAAAACAATAACAAACCACCACAAAAAAACAGAAAACAAGAGACTGTCAAGATTGCATTAAAAAGCAAGACCACAGTACATACTATTCTTAAGAAATCTATTGTAAAGATACATATAGGTTGAAAGGAAGAGATAATATGCCATGCAAACACAAATCAAAAGAAACATGGAATGGCTATATTCATATCAGCAGAGTAGATTTCAAAGAAGAGTATTACCAAAGATAATTTAATAATTTACTAATGATAATTTAATAATTTAATAATGATAAATGAATTGGTTTATCAAGAAGGCATAATAATCCAAAGAACAGAGCCTCAAAGTTCTTGAAGCAAAACCTGAAAGACCTGAAAGAAGATGAAAATGAAGTACAATCAGAGTTCAACAATTATCTCTCAATGAATGAGCAACTAGACAGAAAATTAGTAAGGATGTAGAAGACTTAAGCAATATCCACCAACTTGACTTAACTGGTATTTATAAAATACCTATCACCAGACTTACACATTGTTGTATAGTGCACATGAAGCATTTACAAAAACAGATTCTACTATACGATATAAGCGTCAAAAATTTAAAATGTTTGAGAAGATTATGTGTTTTTGTCACAATGAAATTAAATTTGAAATCAATAATTAGAAATTCAGCTGGAAAATCTCCAAATATTTGGAAATTAAGCAACATACTTCTAGATAACAAACTGGTCAATAAGAAAACTAGTAAAGGAAATCAGGCGAAGTAAAATGTACAATAACAACTGACAGGCTGGTATGGGGAAAATGGAAGCATAATATTTTAAGGTTTTACTACTATAAATGAAGTGAAATATTATTATTTGAAAGGGGTAATTTAAAGAAGACACATGAATGGCAAATAAGCACATGAAAATATGGCCAACATCATGGTAAACAGAAAAATGCAAGTTAAAATCATAAGAATATACTTCTACATACTCCCTAGACTGGCAAAATTAGAAAAGATTGAAACTATCATCGGGTGGATAGAATGCAGAGCAATCAGAACTTTTATAACTTGCTGGTGGGAATGCAAATGGTACTGCCACATTTTGACAGTTTAAATTTTTAAATTAAAATTTTTACAGTACTTGGGGGTTGAACCCATGGCCTCACACATGGTAAGCAAGTGGTTTTCTACTAATGTGCACCCTAAGCACCTTGTATAATGCTTTTGAGACAGGATCTCATTAAGTTGTGCTCCTAGTTGATGGGATTACAGGTGTGTGCCATGGCACCTGGCTCATTTTGAGCATTTAAAGTTAAACATGCAGTTACTACATGCCCCGGCAAATACACTTATGGGTAAACATTGAATAGAGATGAAACCTTACAATATTATGGTAAATGACATAATAGTTAAGTATGATGTGATTCTAGAAAAAGAAAAGTGACATGCCAGAGGCCAGCAAGTTGGTTGCAAAACTGACCACAAAGGGGCACAAGGACACTTTTTGGCTGACGGAGCCATCATGATTGTAACATTTGCCAAAACTCAAAGAATGACGCACATGAAAACTGGCAACTTTTACTCTGCATAAATGTGAAACCACTCTAAACACTGCAGGACAACAAAAAGGAAAAATGGCAAAGTTAAGGGGAACAATTGATCTCAAAACTAAGATAAGGAATTGAGACAAATGCTAAAGCCAACAATCTTTCAAAGTATGTTCTAAAAGATAAATGAAGATTTTTAGCAAAATGGCACAACACTGTATTTGTGAATTGTGAGCATGCATGAGTACATGTAAACTTACCAGAACCACAGTATTCTTCTGGGGAATCAGCCACTGCAGAGGTTGAACTGGGTAGAATGGTGGACAATGGACTATGCTCTGGCTGAATCTGAATGTTGTTAGTTTCAAACTGGCTCCCTTCTGCCGACTGCTGTGACTGGATAAGAGAGATGTAGAACTCTTCCAATTTGGGCAGTGTGGAAGAATCCAAAGAACCTGTCAAATTTGGCTGCTGCAAAATGGGAGAAATGGGGCAAAGGCATGAAAAGTAACTGTTAGTAAAGCAAGAATTACGCCTTTTTTGTTTCCTTATTTAATTATGAGATGAAAATTATATATAAGTAAAACTCTTTGCATTCAAGAATGTAAATACTCTCTAGAAAAAGCAAGCCCTTCTCTAACTTAATGAACATCAATTTGATTTATTGCTGTTAGGTGCTGTCGATTCAGTGTCCAATTCATAGCAACCCCACATACAACAAACTATTGTCGTGCTTCTCTGCTATTCATAGAGTTTTCAATGGCTGATTGTTTTTTGAGAGTGGGTTGCCAGGTCGTTCTCCCAAGCCTAAAGAATCAGGGATTCCCAGGCAGTCTCCCATCCAAGTACTAACCAGGCCCAACCTTGTTTAGCTTCAAGAAATCTGATGGGAGCCCGGCGCGGTGGCGCATGCCTGTAATCCCAGTGGCTCAGGAGGCAGAGGCAGGAGGATTGCAAGTTCGAGACCAGAGGCAGTCTGTGTAACTTAGCAAGACCCTGTCTCAAAAAGTAAAAAAATGGACTGGAGGTGCAGCTCAGTGGTCCACCACTTGCAGAGATGCAAGCGCAAGGCCCTAGGTTCAACCCCCAGTACCACCAAAAAAAAAAAAAAAAAGAAAAAGAAAGAAAGAAAGAAAGAAAGAAAGAAAGAAATCTGATGGGATCAGACGCCACAGTGGTATGACTGCAGGCCCAATTTGGTTTAAGAAACCTTTATTAAACACATTATCATGAACAAACACAGAAGAGTGCTACCATACACAGCTAAGTGTGAGTCAGACCATATTTCCTACCATATAGTCATTGATGAAGTTCATATATGTATGATAACTTAAGAGCATTTATTTTCTGTGATGTTAACTGGTATTAATATGACTAACATGAACAACAAATAGAAATAATTTGCTGGTGATAATGTTAAAAGGGTCAGCCATTTTGGAAAATAGCCTAGCAATTTCTTTAAAATGTTAAAGAGTTATCATATGTTTAGTTATAAACCCAATGTAAATGAAAACCTGGAAAAAACTAAGAAAAAGGAATAAGACAGAACTCTGGGGAATATCACAGGAGACAAGCCTGGAAATTACACTGGATGGTAGGAGAAAAAAGATGATGGCATCACAAAAACCAAAGGATGATCAGGATTCCAGTAGGAATGAGAGGCCAACAATGTCAAATATTACTGAGATAGTAGACGGGATAAGGCCGAAACATGTCCATCTAATTTAGCAGCATGGGAATGGATGATGACTTGAAGGATAGTTCCGGTAGTGGTAGTTACAATCACAGAAAATTTTAGAAACACAGGTGTCCACCAGTAGGCCTATTTAAGTAAATTGTGGCATATACATATTATGCAGGGGATTAAAGGAATGAAAGAGGTTTGTCTGTACTAACACGGATAGGTTCTGAATAGTATGGTAATTGTGTTCTTGTATGGGAGGGTTGTTTGTGTTTAGTTTCTGGAAGAATACATGAGCAGCTGCTTGTGGTAGGGTATGATGGAGTAGAAGAGGCAGGGAAATCTTTATTCTTTCCATAACTTTCCAAACTACCTGAAGTTTCAAAGCCTGCATTATATAATACTTTAATAATGATTCTTTTTGAGACAGGGTCTCACTATGTAGCCCTGGCTAGCCTTGAACTCATGACAATCCTCCTGTCTCAGCCTCCCTGAGTGCTAGGATTACAGACCTTTTGTAATAATTTTAGAGGCAAAAAATTTTGCCTGCACTGGGGACAAGCAATAAAGGTACTAGCAGGAGAAGACTGTGTGGTTATAGTCTCTTTAATTTTTCACTTTGCACAGATTAAAGGTACATGAACCTTTATAGTTAGATATATAACTAAATAAGCCTATGTTAACTCTATGTTTAACACTTTAAGAATTCTACGGATGAGGCAGTAAAGGGCTAGAGATACAGAGGGCTGGAAAGGAAGACATCCCTTTTTTTTGGTAACAAAGATGAGGGAAGGATGGAATATTTCTTTTTTTTTTTCATAATTAAATATTCTTTTTTTTAAATTAGAAATTTTTAATGTACATCATAATGTGATTCATTTAGACATGCTTTTCATTGTGACAATTTTCATATATGCAATTTGATAAGCATTATTCATATAAGTTACCCCTTACCCTCCTCTATGTTCCCCCCTCCCCCCTTTCCCATCTAAGTTTCCCATCCAAGTCTTCTCTATCTTTTACTATATAGTATTTTTTCTATATGTCCTTGGGTTCCATTTCTGTTTAAGATAGAAACTTTTCCTGTGATGGTC
>VMDO01012774.1:0-60808 GCA_007922755.1 Pedetes capensis
ATGTCTCTTGATCAAAATGATAGGAAAAAGGAGTATTCCAGACTTGCTCTAGCTGCAGAATGCATGTTCTCATTTCCTTAAGAAACCCACACTTCAGAACTTTAGGCTTCATACTCTGAAAGACTACATTGAATAAGTTCCATTGACTCCAGTATTTCCAGGATGCCTGATGCTTTTTGCCTTTGTTCTTTGTTTTCCAGAGCTGACCTTTCCTTAATGATATTTTATTGTAACCCAGGTTCATATTGCATCAAATGATATGGTTAAAAAAAAAAGCCACAGGACTTCCCTGGTAAGTTTTCAGTGGTTTGTTAGAGTTTTAAGTACTTCAGAAAATAGTCTTTAAAAGCACACTTGAAAGAGTTTAAAAGAGAAAAAAAATTATTGACCTTTATAATAAATTGATACAGTTATAAAAATATCCCCTAGAGAACACTGGAAATAGTCCATTTAGAGTTGGACACTATAAAAATAAGCTCTTTAATGTATCTCATAAATATATTTCAGATGCCTTTCAAATGATGAGAGTAGTGTAGGCCATTTTTTTCATCCATAATAATTATTTATTTTGTCAGCACTGCTATCTGTCCAGTATAATTTGTACATGACATTTAGGTAGAAGTGAGAACATTTCCATTTTCTGTTTCTAAACACCAGGGCATTAACAGTGTCAGCCAGATATCATTTATTGTAATAATGTTGGTTTTAGTTGTGGTTACACATAGATAAGAATATATGATGCTTTCCCAGGTTCTGTCTCTGGAAAAGTGGTCAGATGGAGCTTGGCAAATAGTTGGCCATTGTGATTGCCATTTTAACACAGAAATAATATGTTGTCTTTTTGCATAAATAATAAAGGTCATGGTTTGAGATTAAAAAGAATTCACCCTGGATATGGTTAGGTGTGGCTCCCTAAAGGTTTCCTCTGCATCAGTGCATGGTCCTCCTCTTGTGTTCCTTCTGAGGACCTTGGTTTAGGCTTAATGAACGGGTACTGGCCAAAGAGAGTCAAGTCACTATTCTGAGTATAGATAGCCTAAGAAGTAAGGGAAGATCCAAAGGATGAACTAGAAGTAGGAATGAGGTCTTCATTGAAGGACAGACAGGCCAGGGAAATATATGAGTTTATTACACAGAGGCTGGCAAGATCCCCTGAGGCAAATAGAAATGGGTTAATCAAGATATGACATTGCACAAAGTGAATCCCCAAATCATAATGACTTAAATCAAACATTTATTTTTCATATACTTCACCAGTAGTGCTGAAGGGCTGGAACCCATAGTCACCCTTCTACTAAGACATAAGGTCACATAGCTCATTGTATGTGTGCCATTTGTAATCCCCATAACAGAGACAAAAATGGGGGAGCAGGTGGTGCTCATCAGTTCTTAAATGTTTTGGCTAAGATGGGACATAAGTCCTTTCTGTCATTGGCTGTTGGCCAGAATTAGTTCAGTGATCCTCATTTGTAAGCAGTAGGGAAATGTGCATGGATATTTGATAGGAAGCATATGTCTCTACCAGACAATTTTAAGGACTGTCCCCCATTGTAGGGGTTCTGTGGCTGAGCCAGCAAACTCAGAGGAGCCACTAAAGCCTTGAAGCTGGTTATCACCCTGGCTGTTGCTTTAGATTTGGTTTAGTCTGTGCTTATATACAGACTCTATTGTTGCCTTGAATTGTGCCCTTGATTCCCAATTCTGCCTTTACCTGGAAAGCTGCTGCCTCCCTTTAACAAAGCTACCATATGTTAGATTGGTAGGAAGAGACCATTCACCAAGAGGTTATAGCTCCTGATTTGTCAATGACACTGACAGGAAAAGAAGTAGAGGCAGCAGATTTGTACGTGGCATTTCTTTTGTCCGTGGTCTCTTATGTAGTACATATCTGCTCTGCTGCTTCCATACAGGATGAGTAAAACAGAGTTCAGGAAGGACCCAAATTCTTCTACATCTGCCCTTGTGTATTGAGATCTATGTTTCCATTTAAAAAAAAAATCTACTCTAACAATCTGTACCCATTTCTCTGAGGAAGAGCTTGCCATAATCTGGCTCCAGTAGTTTAGCATCTGCATGGCCACTTCCTCAGGGAGGGTAGGAAGCAGCCTCAATGCCAGGAAACCCTGAATGGTAGCTCTGCCTCCAGCTCTGACCTTCCAGTCTCTATTCTCAGGCTTGATTAGAAACTACCTACCTTGTTGATATTGGCTGGGCAAATCTCTACCCAAGGAAAGAACATAGCTGGGTGCAAGGGTCCTATAGAGTGACTCTGGAAAACATGGTTTCCATCAGTTCATTATCTTCCAGTCAGTCCTGCAGCCTTGTATCCCAGAGTAC
Source organism: Pedetes capensis (assembly GCA_007922755.1). Classification (NCBI taxonomy): domain Eukaryota; kingdom Metazoa; phylum Chordata; class Mammalia; order Rodentia; family Pedetidae; genus Pedetes; species Pedetes capensis. Next base: position 2,338 of record VMDO01012774.1, read on the forward strand.
TGGTGGGGAGTGATGGAAGATCAAACACTGAAAGGGATGGGCTGCTGAAAATGTGATCAATAGCCTCCACGCCAAATCCTTTTAAGGTAGCAGAAGGCAGTGCCAACGGCTTTTGTTAGGACAAGAGACAGGGAATTCAGCACAGATAACAGCACTTGTGACATCAGGTGCAGGTGTCCTCTGCACAAGTGTCACTATCCTTGACATGGGGCCCTGGCAGCCTGAGGGGGAACTTGGCAGCACTGATTCTCTTGGCAGAGCTTGGCAGGTATGGAGGGCTGTGCTTTTGGAGGGCACCAGCAGCAGATTTCCTGCTTTTGGACTTGGCAGAGATGGGAAACTGGAGCCACAGATGGCAGGGGCAGGAGAGGAATAAATGGCCTATACCATCTTCGACAAGGGGGACCAAATCATGGAGCGCTCTGGGGACCCTGTTTACAATTTTCAAAATGATCTTGGGGAAATCTGAATAAGATGATTGGACTTTCTGCAGAGGAATTGAATATGTAAAAATACTTTCTGGCCTCTTAGTGTTACGAAAGGACTCCATAGAGGCGCGGGAATGCTGGGGTTTTTTTCTTTAACTTTTGTTCCTTAAATATTAGTCCAGTACTTAGTTGAACTAAATTTAACTGAATTTAATTTAGTTGAGCAGCTTGAAACTAAATTTCTGTTAGCAAAATTTATAGGCCTTTCTGTTTCAAAATGAGGGATTTTACGTATTATGTATCATTTCACTTATGCTAGGCATTGGTTATGTTCACTAGTTTTGATACTAACAACACCTTGGAGGCTTTGGTGCCATCTAAATGTGTAGGCTAAGAGGATACGTTTATTTTCTTAGAACTCCCTGCATTGCGATTACCTGGCCCCAGAGCTGGAGCTGGTTCTGAAAGTGATGCCTGGCCTGTTGTTGAAATACTCAACAGAAAGAGATGGCTTTAGTGGCATGCGTCATGAATATTCTCTTTTTCTATTAAAACTCTTGTTTCTGAAAGATACCGGAGCAATTTACACACACCAGTTATTAAAAGGTGTACATGGAACAATGAAAATTTGGCAGCATATTTCTGGTGCAGTTCAGTGGTATTTTGGCTGTCCTTATTTATTGGTGGCCCAGCAATCGCCTGGTTGGCCCATCTCTTAGCGCTGATGTCAGTCTGTTCTTCTCCCACCTTCTGTAGGTTGGGAAAAGCTGGCACATATGTGAAAGGAATGCTATTGAACCATGATGAAGAACCGGAGTCCTGTGGATGGATTTTCTTTCTATTTCCACTGCAGATCCTTTTGGACTGGTTTTCTTGACAAATCCCCAAGTGATAATCTTGCTGCATCTTTGTAATCAAGTTCTGACCAGGGAGCTGAGAGAGCTCCTAAATTCTTGTAAGCAGACTCATATCCCTATGGACTGAGGAAGAGGCCCTGAGTCCAATTCCTATTCACAGCTCCCCTGTGAACCTTGGGTCTGCAGGATCCCTATACAATAGTAATTCAATGGCCTAATGAAAAATAAAGATTGAGTTTATTAAGTAATACCAAATGTTACTCTAGATTTGTCTGAGACTTCAGTGCTAGGGGAAATCCAGGACAGGCCCTCCCTGAACCTTTACTATGCTTTCAGAGTCCTCTGCATTAGCAAAAGAAGGATACGGTCCTAAAAAGGGCAATTAGGAAATCAGTTGGCTTGGCTACTGTTGTAGACTATATTATTGTCTTCAAATATCTACACTCCTTTCCTGTTAGAGGATTAGATACCCCAAACAGTTGTTTGTGACTTTCTATGCCTTCTGAAGAGGAGTCAAACTTAACTGATATGACTTTGACTGATAGCATGTGAGTGGATGTGGCACTGACCACATATAGGAAGGAGCTTTATGCCTCTTTGTGTAGGTGACAGTCACTTTGCTCTCCCCTTCTGCCACAGGAAGAGCCCATCCCACTCAGAGCCTGCCTCTTTAGCCTGAATGATGGGATGTGAAGGCATAAGGAAGAAGAGATACTGCTACCCATCGACAGCTGCTATAGAGCCACAGTGGACCCACAGCTCATGTGAAACACAACCAAGGCAGACAAATTGTTTAGTAAGCCACTGAAATTTGAGGGGGGGCATTATTAGATCTATAACCATACCACTCTGCTGTTGGATCTCATTAGATCTTGGAAGCTAAGTAGGGTTGGGCATGGTTAGGACTTGGATGGGAGATCACCTGGGAATACTGAAATATTCCCAAATTAAAGACTTGGGAGAGGGACCCCAAAGCCCACTCCCAAAACAATCAGCCATCAAAAACCCTATGAATAGCAGAGAAGCACTGAAATAGTGCCAGGCATGGTACAACATCAGGTAATGTTTCATTCTATTGTACTTAGGGGTTGCCATGAGTCCGACCCAACTCCAACACTCCTAATAGCAACAATAACATTGTTAGGTAATATAACAGCAAACTACTAGAATTAGGATATCTCTAGAATAGAGCCCAACTCACATAATAAAAAATGATTCAGGAACTGTAGCCATGGAAATACCTGGTAGGACATCTGCAGATGAGTTTATTCTCTTATTTCATACAGAGTAAATATAAGTTGACTGTGATGATGGTGTGGCCTAGTTTGAATAACTAGAATAATTAGTGGCAGATTGCACTTCATTCTGATCCTCACCTATCATTTATTTGTTGGGTGCCTACTATGTGCAAGGTGTGGCTATGTTACACAGAAGATGCTGATGGTACAAAAAATTATAGAATATTCTATGGCCTCTAAACTTTTAGGATGCAGTATATGGACATGTTAATATTCATATGAATGTGAGCTATAGAGATGATACACACCCCAGGAAATAAAAAAGGAATTCACATTTTAGATTAAACCATTAGGTTAATATTGGAGCTTTATTATAAGGCATAGGCTATGTTTTATTTTAATATGTATTCCCAAATGGTAGTGTATTGAAGTGACTTGAAGGAGACAATTATGCATGTCTCTTCTTACCTCCAGGTTCAGTAACATCATCTGGTAGTTTAAAATCATCCATGTTGGGAAAATTTATACTGTAGAAACCAGAGAATGCAAAAATAAGAATTTTTTTAAAAAGCTAGTTTATCAGCACACTACTATATTGCTGTTCTCAACTAATATGGGGTACCCCAGCTAACAAGAGGAGATGTAGAGCATCATATGGCCAGAGATAGGAGTACATGCGGTGTGTGTGACTATGTGTATGTGTGTGTCTATTCAGATCTTTCTCCTTCCCTTTTAAATTTCTTCTTTTTCTTTTTGCAGTTGAATGCAGACCCTTGCACATATTTTGCAAATGCTTTTCCATTGATCTGCACCACAATCCCTTTTTAAAAACTTTGTATCTTGAGATGGGGTCTTGCTAAATTATGTAGGCTGCCTCTGGCATCCAATTTAAGTTCCCCTTGCCTCAGGAGGCCCCTGAGTTGCTGGGATTACAAACCTGGCTACCATGCCCAGCTCTTCCTGTTCTTATAAACCCACTACCCTAATGGCCTTATTTAATCCTAAATCAAAGGCATCCCCTCTTAAAAACAGTCTGTTTTTACCCTTTAATACTTTGAAATGGGAATTAAATTTCAACACTCAAACCGTAGCTCAATCATAGCACTCTCTTTTTCCAACATTGTATCTTTCCTCACTTTACTCCTACAATTACTAATAACTAAAGTTCTTACTAGCTGTCTACAGACTTGGATAAGAAAATCTAATAGCTGGTGGTGTATGGAGGTGATAGATCCATTTCCTCCAGAGTTCAGGTGGCCAGTATTCCCCAACACAGATATTATAACATTGAGGATATGTCTGAATTGAAAAATACTTCACACTGTCATCATACTTATTTAGCTCATTTCAATAACATTTTGTAGATGGAAACAAAATGAATGAAATATAAACCACCTTTAAAACCTCAGTATGTCTGTCAAATTAATTGCACAACCTAACACTAAATTCATTCCTTTAATTGAAAGTCTTATAGGTGCCACCCTTCAGCATATGCTATAGTTAATGATCAATTGTTGCCATAAATGATTTAACATTTGTATACACATGAGATGACATGCATAATTCATGGAAATGCCAATGCTTTGAAATAATCACCAACAGTGATAAATATGCTGTCAATTTTTAAATAATTACTCCAGATCACTCCAGATCTATCATCCTACTTTGGTACATTGAAAAGCATTAATGCATAACAAATGTGTATCATCCTAGTGATCAATACTTCATATTAAATGAAAGGGTGTTGCTGTGTAATTACCATGCTATTCTTTCAGAGGATTTTCTGTTCAGCTCTGGTGCATTTCAGTTTTAAAAGCAAGACTCCAAACCATCTACCTAGATTTAAATTACTATACTGGTCACAATTAGCACATGGTTGATGTGTGTAATTTTAATTTAGACATTAATTATGACTTGTGACTCCACTTACACATAGATGATTTAATTTGTTCACTTGAAATAGTCTCTTTGGTTCTGGCCAGCTATATTATGCCATGAATAAATTTTCCTCTCTGAACCTTTGCTCTGAAGTTTTCTTTTTAATTATTATTGCATATTTCTGTGGTTTTTTCTTCCTCCCTTGCTATTTTGTTTTGCTTTCTGTTTCTTGATTCTGTTTATTTCATCTTGCTGAGGTAGTATTTGTTAGGTTAAAGGTTGAACCCAATTAGGTATAACAAATAATGGTACCATATAAAACGACCTCTCTGACAGATAAAACAGACTGTTTTTGTATAGCCAGATACTTTGAGAATTTTCTTGTGGTTCCTAGAAAGGATAGAGAGAACATAAAACTTTCAGTTTTGCAGGCATCCTGGCTTAATCACATTCCTGTAAAGGGGCAACTTGTTACATCCATGGCCAAAGATCCATGAGAGGGAGTAACTGGTCATTTGATTGCATGACTGTAACTTGCCAGTGGCTTCAAGTCTGATGTCACTGGGTCATTGAGGGCCCTGGAGGATCTCTCAGCTGCCTCTTGGGGATGCTCTGTGTTCTTGTTATGCAAGCAGACATTTTTAGAAGTTATATAATCTTAGTTTATTTTTGAAAAAAGTGGCCATTTACTGCAACAATATTCTAGTAAAGATTTAAAAAGTGAGATAATTTGTGGGGCTCCTTCTCTGGTCTGGCTGGGTCCCTGGGCAGGAACTCCACATAAGCTATTGGGACCTAGTGGATTGGGTGAGTGTGGTGTCAACAAGAAGGACTTCAGGAAGCCTTCTACAAAAGAAAACTATGTGCACTTTATTTTACAGTATGGTGGTACAGTTCACATAGCCCTGAGGGTTGTCTCCGCTGAGATGAAGGGTCCTCTGCATCGTCTCTGCTCCTGGTGGTTGTCCTTGCCAGTCCTTTGCATTCTCTCTCCTCGTCTTCTTCCCTCACCCCAGAGAAAGTATAGAGGGTTCTTCTTAACTTGCTAGGTGTCTCCTTGCTTGCTAGAAGTCTTCAGGGGTCGTTGTTGATATCCCTTGCAGGAAGGGTTGGGTCCATGTATGTTGCAGCTGCTCATGTGCTGGACAAGCCCTGCTTATATACACAAGTTCTAACTGCTATATGAGGCTTGTCCAATTAGATGGTAGCTCGTGGGTAGGGCATGGCCAATCAGGGGATGGATGGGGTTAAACTGCTAATTAGGGACTGTTAGGGCTGTTGGAGACTATTGGGGGGAGCAGTTTAAGCTACAATTCAGGTTAAGGTCAAAGTTAGGCTTTAGGGCCCAAGGTAGGCCAACTAAGCCTTGGCCAAAGTGTCTCCATCTTTATATTTCCTCTCTATCTCCCTCAGGGCCATCCCATAAGTCCCTACAATGACTTGTGGTCTGAATGTCAAAGAAGGAAAATGGTAACCCTTGAAGAGAACATAATTCAGAAGGAAGTGAAAAACCTGAGGAATCAGTAGGATATTTTCTACACCTGTGGACTCAGGGATTAGGGTTTGACAGGATATAAGCAGGTGTGCTTGTTCAGAATCTGTGGAAAGGCAAGTGTAGCTGAAGCAGCGGGCTTTCTCTGTAGTTCTCTGACATCTCTGAGACTAACACATTCTTTGGGCCAAGGAAATGCTGTATTCAATTCATAGCACAGACTATGACAGAAGAAATGCAGGCACCCCTAGGACAGCTCTCTTCTTCAGCGGTGTTCCCAAGGACTTCCTGACCTGGTCTAGCTGACCCTTCCACATCTGCAAGCTCTGTTGCTTGTCTTTGCCTGGTGATTCCTCCAGAAAGAAAAGCTCAGATTTCCCCTAACTTTGGTCTTTTTGAACCTTTCATGATCAATGGAAATCATTACCTGTGTTTTCCTTCTTTTTCAGTCATCTTCAAATATGAACTTTTAAGTAGGCCCCAGATGGTATCTTGACCAGCTCCTTGCCCCGCTCCATGCTTTCTGAGTTCCCAACCTACTGGCCATCTTGGTGGTCTGTGTTCTGGCCATGCTCCAAACTGTCCCAGAGCTTTGCCCAAGCCTAAACAATTCTTTCCAGTTTTCTCTTATTAATTCCTATTTATGTTTTACATAATTCTTGGTTGAAACTTTTTTTGTTGTTGTTTTTGTTAGGTGCCATTGAGTCAGTTTCTGACTCATGGTGATGCTACATACAATAGGCACAACACTATTGTCAGTGCTTCTCTGCTATGTATAGAATTTCCAATGGTGGATTGATTTTTGGGAGTGGGTTGCTGAGTCCTTCTCCCAAAGGTTAAAACTTTAGCCAACATTTATATAAAAGGTGAATGGAAGTTCAAAGGGTTCAAGAAAGCCTTCTTGCTCGCCCTGGCTGGAGAATATGGTCATGTCTTGTCATCAGGTTTACAGTTACTCGATGATTTGGCTAACATCTTCCTTCCTCTCTAGACTATGAACTCCACAAGAGCAGGGATCATGTCTGTTTTTAATCATAATACTTATTAATACATTTTTTCTCCTCCTTCTCTATGTGCATGTGGGTGTATAGTCATGTTTGCATATATTTATGCATACACATTGTTTAATGGAGTGGTTAGAATAAAATAATTACAGATACTAGTAATTCCATTGTGACAATTGTCTAATCTGTATATACATGGAGGACATTAAGTAGCCAACATGAATATTAGTAACATCAGCAATAACTTTGCAAGATATCTTCAAAATTTTTCCTTTAAAATAAAATATGATCCTCAAGACAGTATAGTGACACATTTTAAAAAGAGAATTATATAGAATACTTTTTTGTATGTTCTCTCATTGGAGTACTCAGAAGAGCCTTTTTTTTGCAGAGATTAGGATGTCAAATTAGATAAAGGTAAGGAATTTTTGTGTATGATATGAAGTAAGGATCAAATTCTACCTCTGCTGGGGTAGAATTTGAACTTAGACTATCTCACTCTTTGGACAGAGTTCTTCCCATAACAAAACTGCTACCATATCTAGTTTAAAACAACACAATATTTGCATTGTAATTATGAGTCAGTGACCATTGCTCATATAACACTTTGTTTTATATACTTCTTTTCATTTCTGTGAAATGTGTGAATTTTTATTTTAATGATGCTTTTTTGGTATAAGATATTGATAGAAATCAGTGAAAAATGGACATGCTTACTTGTAATAGTAGTTTATGTAAGTTTTTATAATGTGCTGAAAATAACGCACTACAATTATTTCTTCACTACTTAAGATGGAAAAAAATTTTGCCTTCTATTAGAGGCTTTCAAACATCCATATGTTGAGCATATTAGCCCTGGCAGGCAGATTATGCTCTTCATAAAGCAGAAGGTCTGACACAGGGTCAGGAATTTTTAAAGATGAACTTCATCAAAGAAACAGAAAGCCATCAGTAATATTTGCTTTTGTACCCCTGTGTGGTTGAAGGAAATTTGAAAATCAAAAGAAAGGTAAATATTATTTCATAAGCGCTGAGTGTATTTGAAACACCCGTTTGAAATAATCTAATTAAGCTCAAATCAACCATGTTCTCATCCCACTCCTGGAAATTAAATGACTAAAAATACTGCTTTGGAAGACAAGTCCCTAGTTTGCTGCTTTGCTGAAAGCGCTCCCCATTTCTGCCCAGCCTGCCTCAGCTCTGCCCACTGGGTGCTTGGTACATTCGATCATAACAGTGTGCTAAGGCTGGCAGGAACTATTAACATCCAAACAAAGAACCCTTCATTTGCACAGTAGTTTTCTAATAGCAAGTGAAATCAAGGACTAGTATCTTAGCATGAAGAAAAAATCCAGCAGATTTTTATGAATTTCAAAAGCTCATATTCATATCTTATGGCTTCTTGCCATCCACTGTTTTTTAAAAAGGAAAAGACCAAGATGATTTGAAAACTCTTGTCCATGATATGTGAAGTTCATTATTTACTCTAAAAATTTTTATTTAACATTTTTCAAATGATACAATGAGAGATCAAAGTGAGTACAAAATTAACCTACTCCTAACTGCCTTTTATTACGTTTTTTTAAGAGAGTTGCAAAAATATTAAGGTGCTAAATAGCTTATAGGAATCATAAGCAATTTTACAGGTAATGTTTTTGAGTAAATTTGGATCCAGAAAGAGAATCATACTCCAAAAATACTGTTGTGCTTGAACTGTGTAAGCATTGCATTTTGAATGCATGTCGTTAAGAATGATATCTATATATCTTCTTTGGGGAAATGCAAATATTTTGGATGTTGGTACATTCACCAATACATTTGTGTATTTGCACATGTATAAAAATAAAAGCCAGTTTTACAGAATTAGGGAGAAATTACTCTTAAAAAACTAATAAAACACTTGAAGAATTCTCATTAGCTTAGGGACCAGATAATAATGCTAACATCAGTAATATGCAATGCTTTTCCAAAGTTCAAAAGAAAGATAATTAAAATGAGAAGTACAAACATAGCTCTTGAAAAGGCAACTTTGTTATTGTCCAGTAATGTTATAATTTTTTGGATAAACTGGAGAAATTCTACTGAACAACTACAAATAATTCAGAAAGAATGACAAAATGATTAAAAATGGATAAACTTCAGTATACAACTAGCAACTAATCAGGAAGCATAGTAGAACTAAATATCTCATTGACAATAGGACAAATACACACAAAAATTATCAGGAATCTTATAAAACTTGTGTAAAGGAAACTTTACTCTAGGACAAAAGAGAAGATCTGAGTGAATAGAAAAGAGTTTTCTCATGTAGGGGAGATTCCATGTCCCTCCCAGTTAGCATATAAATCCAATATGGTGCTATTGAATATGAAATTTTGGTAGAGGAGATGAGGTGGAGTGAACTTGCTTTGTTTCCAAGTTCATTGAAAAAATAATCTTGAGAAAATAAAAATTTCATTAAAAATGAAACAAATGTTGTCATAATAAAGCCAGAGTAGATAAATATATTTGGTCCTGGTACTGAATAGGCATAATGAATCAGTTAAATCCTGGTGTGGCCAGGCATGGTGGTGTATGTCTGTAATCCCAGTGATTCAGGAGGTAGATGCAAGAAGATCACAGATTCAAAACTCAAGGAAGGCATACTGCATGACTTAGCAAGAACCTGACTCAAAATTAAAAATTAAAAAATGGACTGGGAGTCCAGCCTCATGGTAGAGCTCTTTCAACGTATGTATGAGACCCTGGATTCAACCCCCTAGTACCAAAGGAAAACAAACAAACAAAAGAAAACCAAAACTTGACGTCTAGCAAATTGAGTTCAATTTCTGGTTTTATCACTAATGGCTATGTGATCTTAGGCAAAGTACTACTTCATTTTCCTCCTCTGTTACATGGGTTTATTAATACATAAAATCTACCTAAAACAAAAGATATTAAGAAATAATATTTTATGAGTACATTATCTTTAATCAACAACCCAGAGCTCAAAAATATAAATTAAATGATAGCTAAAATTGAAGTAAAATTTAAAAGTTTACTATAAAACATCAAAACACAAAAAAGCCAAATAGAAAAATATATATTATTCTGTAACTGGTATAACTTTATCTTATTATTAGTTATTGTTGTTAATCTCCTACTTTGCCTAATTATAAGCTAATCTTTATCAAAGTATGGATATACAAGGATAAAATATTGTATATATAAGGGTTTGGCACTATTTGCACTTTCAGACATTGATGGGGGTCTTGGAACATATCTTCCATGGATAAGGGCAATCACTATAATTAGAATTCTTTGTAATACACCTTAGCAGGGAGAATATGAGACTAGAGGATCTTTTCTGAACTATTTTGTTGGTATACAAAACTGGCATAGCCTTTTTGCAGGCTAGATTGATAAAGTATTTAAAAATAATAAAAATACCTATTCTTTTGTTTAATAAGTACATATTTAAAATTTACAAATTTCCTATATGTATGTACAAAAAGGAAAAAGAAACAATCTGAATATCAACTAACAAAAACAAATGTAAGATGCACATCATGTTGCACACCTGTAACTACAGAGATTTGGGTGACTGAGGAAGAAGATTGTGCGTTCAAGGCCAGAGACAGCCTGTGCAATTTAGTAAGACCCTGTCTCAAAATAAAAAATTAAAATTAAAAAGGGGTGATTGAGAGTACAGCTCAGTGCTATAGTACTTGTCTAGCATGAGTGAGGCCCTGGGTTCAACCCCCTGTACTGTTAAAAAAAAAAAAAAGCAAATAAAAAAGTAATAACAATTGTGGGAAAAAATGCTAAGACATAGTGCTAAACGAAAAGTAAAAATGAGAATAGTGCGTATACAATAGTCCCTAAATATGTATGTGTGTGTATAGACATACATGCCTATGTATGGAAAATTTGTGATTAAGGTAGTTAAAAATGTTTAACAGTAAGGTGAGATTGAAAAAAATGTTTTCTGTAAGGTGAGATTGAAAAAAATGTTTTTGCATTGTTCAAATAAATGTATTTGCACTTTTCAAATAAATTCTTGCATCTATTTCATGGTAAAAGACTACTTAAACATAAAATGCAAGGACAACTACTAGAGTAAGATAGCAGGAGGCAAATCATGTCTGATTTATTCACTTCCTCCTTTCTGTTAATTTATCTATAGTAAACATATTATTTATTTCCCTTTAATCCTTAAGAACTATCTACCTTTCCCACCTCAACCATTTTCCTATAATACCTCTCTTGTTCCTAGGCACATATCTTTGATTTTTGAATTAAGGAATGAGACTCCATTGGTGTGCCGCTGATAAATCAAAGGTCTTGACCAATCAGAAATTCGCCCTCTGGGAATTGGAACTACTACTAGGGCGTTTGCCGGTTGTTTGGTGTCTATTGAATGCAGATGTAGTTCTAAGGCTGGGGCATTGATTTTAAATGTGAGTAAGAGAGGGGGAGAAAGCTAATTTTCTCAAATGAGAAAAAATATGGATGCCCACAGAAGCCCACTGGCCATGGGGCTATGAAGAGACGGAGGCAATCACTTCCTTGACCTCTCCTTTTTGTTGTTGTTTAGGTTCATCTGAAGACGACCTGTACTTCTTAACCTTGAACTTGAGTCTCCCACTAATGTTTTCTTGTTTTTAATTTAAGCCAGGATGTGTAGGATTTTATAACTCGCCTCTAAAAATGTTTGGACTGTATTGTGTTCATAAAGACACAGAAAGACCTACTTCCGTGACAGAACTGGGAACCAAGTTATTCATATTCCATGTTTAGGAGAAGTTTCTACTTACTGCTACAAAGATAAGGATCTGAGTAATCAATACCTCAAAATGTTCAATCCTTGAGCAAATTAGCAGTATATGAAAGTTCTGTGCTCCTACTAACATGTAGTCTGGTCAGGATTTTTAATTTTAGCATTTTTCCTGGGTCTGCGGTAATATCTCATTGTAATTTAAATTTGTATCACCCTGGTGTTTAATGACATTGAGACTCATTTCATTTATCACCCATTTGTCTATCTTCTTTCCAAGGTATCAGTTCAAATTTTGTGACCATTTTGAAGGATGACCTTTTTATTGAGGTTTAGTTCTCTCTACCTTATGGATCTGGGCTGGGATTTGGCTCAGTTGGTAGAGTGCTGTGCTGCAGTCTCTGAGGTCCCAAGTTCAATTCCTAGCACCACAAAAATGGGAGAAGGACCTGGCAATCCACTCCCAAGGCAATCCCGAAACAGTCAGCCATTGAAAACCCTATGAGGGTCGCTATGAGTTGGATACCGACTCGATGGCACCTAACAACAACAAGAACAACAACCTTATGGATGGTCATTTCACATATATGCTTTATAAATATGCAACATTATAAAAAAACTTCAGCGAATGTTTAATATAAAAAATTATTATAGTAGAAGACACATTGTCATTAACCCCCATCAAAATACAGTCCCTGGCTTCAAATACACTTGTTCCCATTGTCCTTGTTGCTTTCAAAAGCAGTTCTGGAAGTACTCTTTCATGAGTGTCTTTAGGTGCATTGTCCTGGCTGCCATGATGTCTTGATTTGATTCAAAATATTTCTCTTTCATGGTCATTTTGACTTTGAGGAAGAGGCAGAAATTGCACCGTACCAGATCCAGTGAATAAGGTACATGAGGAGACACCATAATGTTTTTATTTGACAGAAATTGCCCTACCCAAAGTGATGTGTGACACAGAGGATTGTCATGATGGAGGAGAAACTAAAGACCCTAACAGAAGACTTCCAGAACTGCTTCAGAAAGTGGCAAGAAGGATGGGATAAGTGTGCTTGAGGCCAAGGGGAACATTTTGAGGGAGATTAATGGTAATGTCTATTACTGAATAAATTTTTTAAAGTTTAAATATTCACTGTAATTTTTGATAATACTGCATATTTTCTCCCAGTGTGGCTTGCCTTCCTTTCAAATGGTGTTTTAATTTTTGATGGTCCAATTCTTCATTTTGTTCTTTTGATTTTCTCTTGCATTTTCCTTTAAAACTTCTGTAGTTTTAGGTTTACATTTGTTGTTGTTAGGTGCTCCCCAGTTGGGTCTGACTTCATAGTGACCCTATGTACAATAGAATGAAACCCTAACGGACATTTTGTCATGCCCAGCACTATTGTCAGTGCTTCTCTGCTAGTCATAGAGTTTTCAATAATTGATTGTTTTGGGAGTGGGCTGCCGGGTTCTTCTCTCAAGCCTTCAGCATCCATCAAAGGAGTAACCAGGCCTGACCCTGCTTAGCCTCTGAGATCTGATGAGATCAGATACCAGGGTGGTATGGCTGTAGACAGGTTTACATTTAGGCCCCCTTTTCATTTTAACTTAATTTTTGTATATGACATGAAGTAAGGATCAAAATTAGTTTTTTTTATTTTATGAGAGCCATTTATTGCAATCCCATTTTAGGAAACCATTTCATTCTGCTCTGAATTATCTTGATATTTTGTGGAATGTTAATTGGCTAATGTATGTAAGCCTATTTTCAACTCTCTTTTCTCTTCCATTAAGTTTGTATTTACTTTTTAATTAGTTGCAAAGTAGTGAAATTGCTTACTGTAATCATATAATAAATCTTGAAATCAGGTTGTGTGAGTCTTCTGATTATTCCTCTTCTCAAAGTCATTTCAGCTATTCCAGATCTTTTGCATTTCTATATAAATTTTAGAACCACCTTATCAATTCTATGACAAAACAAAAACAAGACCCCCAGAATTTTGGAATTTCTATGGTGCTTGCGTTGAATCTATTTAGGGAGAAATTTTTATTATAACTATTGTGTTTTGAATTTCATGAACTTGATGTATCTACCCATCAAGAGATACAGTTATTCTTCCATGCTCTTAATAATAGTTTCATTCAGATTTTATACTTCAGTAAAATGGCTTAACAGTAGACTTGGAGGGTGACAAACTCTGGAACATGATAAATTCATCATGGTTCTAAGAACCACTTTATGATATCTCTCTTGATCTAGCTTAAGACTTTCCTTGTGAGTATTTTACCCTGATCTCCCTGTCTGTCCAAGCAAATGTTTATTTTTTTCCTAAATTTTTAAGAAAAAATGAATAGTTACTAGCAATGCCTGCTAAAGAATCCTGCAAAACATATTTAAAAATATAAGACGGATTTTTTTTGTGTGTGTGTGTGCCGTACTGGGGGTTGCCGTACCCAGGGCCTCGTGCATGCATGCTCTGCAAGTGCTGGATCACTGAGCTTCACCCCCATCCCATTTTTTTACTTTTCTGAAACAGGGTCTCACCAAATTATGCAGACTGCCTCTGGTCTCGAACTTGCGATCCTCCTGCCTCTGCCTCCCAAGCCTCTGGGATTACAGGCATGTGCCACCGTGCCCGGTGCAAGACTGAATTCTGAAACAGAAAAAAGTTGTTCTCAATTTATATTTCCAAATTTTCTTAGAAAATGTAAAAAATGTAGAATAAATAATTTGTACAAGAGTTAAACAAATAACATTTAGGAAAAGAGTATTAATCTGGGAGTAGAGTTTTTAGGTACTAAATGCTTTGTAATGTTGTAATAATTCTAATTATAAAAATGATATAAAACTAAACAAAAACAACAAAATAAGTTGACCTAATAAATGAATATAAACAGATTCTTACATAAAGGATTATTATATGATTAATGAACTATCACAAATCAGTGAGAAGAATCATCCAATAAATCATACTGAGGTTGTTGACTAATGTAAATTATTAAATGATTAATCAACGTAAGATTTTTTCATATACATGATACACTAGAATGTATTCAGTGAAATTTTGAAAGCAATGCATTAAATAAAACCTTAAACTATAAATAATCAGTAATTTATGATTTTACCTTTATTTTGTATTTTGGAAAGAAATGAAAGAAATTACATTTTCTGTGAAGATAGATTTTGTACATCAAAATGTTTTTAAAAAGTTGCTAAAAATTAAAAGACCCATTTATGAAGCAACCTAAAATCAAGAAAATGTTTGCTATAAATATTTAGAGAAAAGGTTAAAATGTTCTATATACAACACAGACAAGGCACATGGTATAAGTTGCACACTTAGGTAAAGACATACTAAAACTTCAAATATATAGCCATGATACTACGTATGGAAGTAGAAATTTAAATGAATAACTGGCTTAAACCATGAAAAACATAATCTCACAAGTAAATAACATGTGAATTAAAATATCATCAGGATAATATATATAACTATGAACTTAATTGAGAAAAATGTGAACAACTTAATTGTAGTGAGAGTATTTTCTCAAATACTGTTTATGGGAATGTAAATCATGTGATTCCTTGGAAAGAAACTTTCCAAGGTGTATTAAGGAACCAAAAAATATTACTTCTCCATCAACTGATAGAAATTCATTTGAGGAAATAATGTGAAGTGCTATACCACATGATGTGTAAAAAATGTTTCTGGAAATGCACATGCACATATGAAAATGACTTAAATGTTTGGGAGGAAGGAGATGGTTTAAAGAATTGGGATGAATGATTATGGAGACATTGGAAATGTTGTTTGCCAAGAGCACATCTTCTAATTTGAATAAAAAATAATGATATATGCATATAGTCTGATTTCAACTAGCAAACAGCACATGTACAGGATAGATTAGAACAATGAATATAAAAATGTTAATGGCAGATCAGCTAGTACCTTTGTTTCACCAAAAGATAACAGCAGAATCATACCATTATTAAAATTTAATACATTTACTTCATGGGAGCAGGTATTACTGCCCACCCATGTTGATAGGACTTGGATTGAACAATGTCTTTTTTGCTATTTGTTAACTATCTATGGAAAATAGCTACTCAATCTCTATCTTCTTTTTCTCTCTATTTATAAGTAAATGCTGATGGGGTACAGAGTAATACAGCAATCACTTTTTCCATTATGGATCCTTTACATCACTTCTAGCAACACTTTCATTGACTCACAAAGTTTATGGAGCCTTATGGCTAGTTTATGGTTAAACTCTGATACTTTCTTGGGTTATCTTCCCCTATTTTTCACACATACTCATGAAGTTGTGCTGTTTGCATTGAGATTGACCTCTCCCCCTTCATCCCTCCTCATTGATCCTCCTCCCCATCCTATCTTCTCTAATCTTCATTTCCCTCTGCTAGATCGTCCCCTCCTTCTTTCCTCACCTTAAATTGTCCCTTCTATGCTAAGTTTAGTTGTGCACTTTTTATATTTCAATTTATGTGTAGGATTTTTTTCCTTCCTTTAAGTATGATTCAGCATCCACATATGAATGAGAGCATATTTCTATTTTAGGGCTTGTGTTCATTCACTTAAGATGATGTTCCCCAATTCCATCCATTTTGCTACAAATGACATTATTTCATTTTTTAAAATGTCTGAGTAATATTCCATTGTGTATATGTACCATATTTTTTTTAATCCATTCTTCTGTTGATGGGCACATTGTTTGATTCCATATCCTTGCTATTGTGAGAAGTGCTGCATTGAATGTGGAGATGCAGGTGTCTCTTTGATATCATGACTTGTCTCCCTTTGGGTATAGTCTCAGTAGTGGTATAACTGGGTCGTATAGCAGTTCTATTTTTAGTTTTCTGAGGTATCTTCATATTTATTTCCAAAGTGGTTGAACCAATTTACAACCCCACCAGCAATGTAAGAGGGTTCCCTTTTCTCTACAACTTTGTCAGCATTTGTTGTTATTTGTTTTATTGATCTTGGTTATTCTTACTGGAGTTACATGGAATCTCAGAGTTGTTTTGACTTGCATTTCCCTAATGGCTAGGGTATTGAGCATTTTTCCATGTGTTTCATGGCCTTATGAACTTCTCCATTTGAGAACTCTCTATTCAGTTCCTTTGCCCACTTGTATATTGGATTATTTGTTGTCTTGGGAGTTGCTTTCTTAAGTTCTTTATAAATTCTGGAAATTAGTCCTCTGTCAGGTGTAGGATGTGAAGATTTTCTCCCGTTCAGTCTGGTCTTCCTTAACTCTGTTGTTTCCTTTGCTGTACAGAAGCTTTTTAATTTCATGTAATCCCATTTATCTATTGTTGTTACAATTTCCAGATCAATTGGAATCTTATTAAGGAAATGATTTCTTATGCCTATATGTTGGAGTGTGTTGCCTATCTTTTCTTCTAGTAATTTTTCTTTTTTTGTGGTACTGGGAATTGAACCCAGGGCCTTGCGCTTACATGCTCTGCACATGCTGGACCACTGAGCTGCACCCTCAGCCCATTTTTTTTTTTTTACTTTTTGACACAGGGTCTTGCTAGATTATGCAGAATGCCTCTGATCTGGAACTTGCAACCCTCTTGCCTCCCCCTCCCCAGCCACTGGGATTACTGGCTGGTACCACCACACCCGGCACTCTTCTAGTAATTTTAAGGCTTCTGGTTTTATATACTCAATCTCTTTCAAGTTCAAGTTTTTCAGCTCTCAAACCTCATTGTCAAAGCTATATAAAAGATAGAATGAGTTATGAACATGAAAGTATGCCATAAATCACATGCAAATATTCTATATTTTCCTTAGTTGATAACCATCAAGTATTCTAAAGTGTTTTTGAGTCTATGGCTGAATTTTACTTCTAAATTTGATTACCTCAGTAACTTCCTGGCTATCTTTAAGTGATGTTCTTGCATAAAAGTACATGTGGAAATTCACCAGTGCTATGGATTTGTCCATCAACATCAAACAAAAGTTATATTCATGTCATCAAGGTATTACATAGACAAACAGCTGTCAGGTTGCTAATGTAAAAAGCACCAACTAATTTACAAAATATTCAGCTGAATGTTAATGGAAAGGAAAGTTGCCAATATGAAGAGAAATATGAAAATGAAGTTTGGAGTAGGGGACCTGGAAGCTTTTATTATGGTAAAAAATCTTTGAAGATTCTGTATAAAGAAATGACAGGCACAAGCTGAAAGGTAACAGATCATTGAGCAGGATATTTTGATCAATTATTTTTAGTCATTTTTTTTTTCGGTATTGGCTGTAAAACCCAGGGCCTCACGCTTGCATGCTTTGCAAGTGCTGGACTACTGAGCTGTGCCCCCAGCTCATTTTTTTTACTTTTTGAGATAGGGTCTCACTAAGTTATGAAGACTACCTCTGGTCTCCAACTTGCCATCCTCCTGCCTCTGCCTCCTGAGTCACTGGGATTACAGGTGTGCACCACCGCAGCTGGCTTAGTCACCTTCAAAGGGAATGATTTTCATTATGCAGGTGAAAACCGTTATAAATTAAATAAAATCCAGAAAGGATAGAAGAAAAAGGAAGGGGCTCAAATGCAATGTGAGAGGGGAAAATTGGCTAAAACATCATGTTCTCACTTTATCTGGTCCCCTAAGCTAGCCAGCAGTGACCATGGATGGGGCTTGAAGCACTATCTTCAGGTGAACCTCTGGATGAGTCTTTCCTAAATCAATATTTCCCTTGCTATGATAAAGTGTTCCTCAAAGTGAGACATCAGCAGGGAAAAGAATTTGTTGTTGTTGTTAGGTGCCATTGAGTCAGTGCCCGACTCATAGTGACTCTACATACAACAGGCAGACACTATTGTTAGTGCTTCTCTGCTGTTCATAGGGTTTTCAATGGCAGATTGAGTTTTGGGAGTGGGTTGCAGGGTCCTTCTCCCAAGCCTACAGCACCTGGTGTTCCCAGGCAGTCTCCCATCCAAGTACTAACCAGGCCCAGACCCTGCTTAGCTTCCAAGATCTGACAGGATCAGATGCCACAGTGCTACTGCTGCAGGCTAAGGAAAAGAGTAAGAAGCTTATGTTAGACAAGTATAAACTGTATGGTCTGGAAGAGGAAGAAGTAGAGTAAGTAGAGGTATGTATATGCATTTGGGGAAAAGGAGTGTAACCCGACAATTCTCTTCTTCATACAACTAAATGGACACAACCAGACCCTTGCTGTAACTGATGCTCTGGTTTATGGTGTGAAAGCATGACTTTCTTGATGCAGGAAGCAGGAGGATAGCACAGTGGTAGATCACTGTTTTAGCATATGAGAGGTCCAGGCAATATAAAACAAACAAAAAACAAACAACAAAAACCTCACTTCCTCTACAGGATTGCTCCCACACTGAATATATCAAAATCTAAAATATCTGGATGACATGGCTCAATCTGTTGCAGCTCTTGACAACTAATTTAAAAAATCAGTCCATCTAATTAACTGACTGAATTGACTGAACATACCATTTGGCAAACAGTCAGCTACCTCTTTGCTCAAATTTAAAATCAGCAATGACTTCAGAGAGTTAGAGTCTATGCTTGACGTTTTTCTTGAAATGAAGTTACTTGCTATGCATTAAAGTTCAATATCTTATAAAAACAATATATTTAAGATGGGATCACATCTGGAGTGATAAAGACTCAGGAGACTGAGGCAGGAAGATTGATTCTTCAAGGTGAGAGGCAGCCTGTGCAACTTAGCAAGACCCTGTCTCAAAATAAAAAAATATAAAAAGGCCTGTGGGTATGCCTCAGTGGTAGACCAGTTGCCTATTGTGCACTAGGTCCTGGGTTCAAACCTCCAGATTCAGTACAGCTAAATAATTGTGTGTGTGTGTGTGTAGTTGTTGTTGGGTGCCATCGAGTCTGATATGACTCATAGTGATCCTATGCACCACAGAATGAAACACTCCCTGACACTGTACCATAAACATGATTTTTTTAAATGTTTAAGCCCATTGTTGCAGACATTGTATCAATGCATCTGTTTGAGGGTCTTCCTTTTATTTGTTGACCTGCCACTCCCCAGATGATGGTGTCCTTCTCCAGAGATTGGTCCCTTCTGACAACATGTTCAAAATACATAGGATGCAGTCTAATCATCCTTACATACAAAGAGCACTCTGGTTGCATTTCTTTTAGGATGATTCTGTTGGTTCTTTTGGCAGTCCACAGCTATTCAATATTCGCCTCCAGTTCCATAATACAAAAGCAACAATTCTTCTCTTTCCTTTATTCAACTTCCAGCTTTCATAAGCTTTTGATGCAACTGAAAATACCATGGCATGAGTCAGGCACACCTTTGTTTTCAATGTGACATCTTTACTTTTCAACAACTTAGAGATCTTTTACAACAGCTTTTCTCAATGCAATGCATCTTTTGATTTCTTGACTGCTGCTTCCATGGGTGTTGATTGTAAAACCAAGTAAAGCAAAATCGTGAATAACCTCAATCCTTCCCCCTTTTATGATGAGGTTGCTTACTGATCCAGTTGTACGGATTTTTGTCTTGTTATTGTTGAGGTGCAATCCAGAGAGAAGGCTGTGTTCTGTGATCCTCATCAGTAAATGTTTCAAATCCTTTTAACTTTCAGCAAGCAGAGATGTGTCATCTGCATAACACAGGTTGTTAATGAATTTTCCTACAATCTTATATCACACACACACATACACACATTAAAGAAAAGTTTTAAATACACAGAAAGCAAAATAACTAATCTTATAATTCTATTATTTATTAGATATTTCTTAAATGTATGGCTTAATGATTGTCATATTTCCTCTAGTTGGTGGCATCATTTGACACTAGCTTATTGAAACATACTACATTTTATTCCACTAGCTGCTCTGCATTCTCTGAGGTCTGGAGTTTAATTCCCGGTACTGCAAAAAATGGGAGAAGGACATGGCAATCCACTCCCTAGGCAATTCCAAAACAATCAGCCATTGAAAACCCTATGAGGGTTGCTATGAGTCCCATAGGACTCGATGGCACATAACAATAACAACAAGGTTGACTTAGTATAATTTAAACTGTGCTAAATATCTTTGTATATAACTCTTCCATAATTGAGGTTATTTTCTTGGGGTTGATTACAAAAAGCAGATTATTTTTCAATTTTTTTCTAAGGAGTTGAATCACTGTAAGACATATTTAGGCCTTAAGAAGTATTGGATTACTAGGTATGAAGGTTTTATACTTTTCTTAAGTTGATAAAATATATCCTGCTCACCTCAAAGTCAGTGAATTCTCAGTTAACATTTAGAAGGTTTCCATTCAAGTCAGCAATAAAGCAGTATGTCCACTAATGTCATTATTATTTAGCAATGTTCTTAAAAGAGTATCGTGCTACTATAGTCATCTAGTATGTTTCTGTGACAGAGAAACTGACCAAAATAAACTCATAGATAGAGAAATTTATTGGAATCTCATGGTTAGAGGATTTCTATCTAGAGAGGCAAGGCAGGCATGGAGGAACCAGTGGCATAGAACCTTATGTCATGGCAGATCAGAAGCCAGAGCGGAAAGAGTGACCAGAATAGGGGTTCTAAGGTAAAAACCTCCAAAGGCTTACTCCCTAGTGACCCACTTCTGCAAAGCTAGATGCCACCTCCCAGAGTTCCATAGCTTCCCTGGACAATGCCACCAGCTGGGACCAACTGCTTAATCACATGGACTTTGGGCTTAACAATGATCTTAACTATTCATCTCTATCTTCATCATTACTTGACAACTCTTGCCATCAGCAAAGCTTCCCATCCCTACATCTCGGCTGACTTAGTGATTTTCTCTGGCCAAAGAAAACTTTGTGATGCACTATTGTTATGGTTCGACTCTGGCATTTCATCTAAAGACTCAGGTGTTAAAGGTTTGGTCCTCTAGGCAGCAGTATTCAGAAGTAGGGCTTTTTGGAAGATTATTGGATCGTGAAGAATCCAACCTCGTCAGTGGGTCAATCCATTGATGTCTTCACAATTTGATGCATTAGGAGGTGGTGGAAACTGTAGTAAGTGGGATCTAGTTACAGAAAGTAGATCATTGTGAATGTGCCCTGAAAAGGTATATCTTGTCACTAGTTCCCACACAAACACTTTTTCTCTCTCTGTCGCTGTAGTTTTCTCTCTCTCTCTCTGTCTGTCTCTCTCTCAATCCTCTTCCTGGCCTCCACAAGATCAGAGGATTTGACCACCACATGTTCCTTGCCATAACATTCTGCCTTACCACGACTCAGAAACAATGATGCCAAGAGACCATAAACTGTGAACCAAAGTATGTCTTTTTTTTTAAAGTTCATTTTTCTCAGGTATTTTGACATAGTAACTGAAAGCTGATTAATATAGTATCAACATCTTTTTATATTGTTGTATTCAGATCATTCTAGTAGGACAAATATGTTCAGTTTTAATTTCATCTCATTGAGTTTTTCTCTCTGTTTTAAAACTTGTTCATGTTAAGGCCTTCTTGTTCATTTTTTATTGGTATGTAAATGTTTTAAGAAATTGTCATTACCACTATAGCTTCATAAAGAGCTTTAATGCTTTAAGATTTAATTCATTGACTCCTTAAGGGAAGAATGATAAAATGGGATGTTTTCTCTTTTCTTTTTCTTTTTCTAACTTTCCTCTCTATCTTTTCTACTCATCTTTTAATTGGTTACATCATCTTTCTTAGTGTTTACCTTTGTGATTATGGTGGTGGTTTTCTTTGTTCAGATATGGTCTCATTATGTTTCCCAGCCTGACCTTTAACACATGATCCTCCTACCTCAGCCTCCCAAAGACCTGAGATTACAGGCATGTACCACCATGCTTGGTAAACACCTTTGTGCTTTTGAATAAGCCTTGTTTCTATGACTTGGTTTATTAATTTTAAATAAACATATTTATCCTTGGCCATTAAAATTAAGAAACTCTGCATGTATATGGTACCTCTTACTCCTGCCAACTTGTTATAACATTTATTTTGTGTTTTATAACTAATGCTTCAATGTTGTAGTTCTATATTCAATTCTTTATTAACTTTTGTTTGGTCTTAATATACTTTATAGCTTCAGTGCTTCCTACCTTATACTTCAGAATTATTTCCATTCATCTCTCTGAAGGGTACAGTTCATCACTCCTCAGTAGCTTTATTTTTCTTTTTGAAAGTAAGGCTCATGGAAAGCACATCCTTTGAGCTCTTACACCTTCAAAACCACATAGTATAAACCTATAAGTTAACAGTTCTTCTCCCTGGGTACTTATAGGTACTGTTATGCAGGCTCTTTGCTTGGGATTTTGCTGTGGAGAGGTCTGATGCCAGCCTGATTTTTTTCTCTTATTAGAGAAAAGTTACCATCTGCTTCTTATGTGACAACACAAGTGTGTTTTTTCTCCCTTACATTGACATTCACCACAGTTTTAAGCTATCTCTGTGTTTTCTGTTACTGATTGATTTATTTTTCCTGAGACCAACTGGCCATTTCAATAAATAGATTCAAGTACTTTGTTTCTGGACATAATCTGTTCTTGAACTACATCATCAAAACTTCTTGTGTTTTATTATTTTTTTAGTTTTATTCCCTGAGATTTTCTGTTTTTACTGTGTATACCCCTTTTCCATTCTTTTTGTTTGTCATCTTCTCCAGATTGTTTATCCCATTCATAACATGTTTGTTCACTTATTCTGTGAATATTATCGAATGCCTATTATATGTTCCATACCCTGTAGGCAGAATATGCATAAGACAGCATTGACCTCTTTATCTGATAAAGCTTGAAATTAAGTGAAGTCTCTAGTCACACCTATAACCAGAGCCCAGCTGAGCTCTGGGTTATCCTAGAGCCTTTGAATTTCAGTTCTTCCATCACCACTTTTCCATGTCATCTCAGGCCATAGGGCTCTCTTTTAACTTTGCTGTCTCTTCTAACCCCTCCTTTTTGGTGGGTCTTGTTCTATAAGAACTTGAATATGCTTAATTGAAGGCCTGTTGACTAAACTGTTGTGCGCAGGTTACTTTTCCTTGGAAGACTTCATCCTACCTAGAAATGAATCTCCTAAAACAACATTGGGTACCATGAGGCCTGAGTTGGCTAAATCCTTAGGGTCTAACATCTAGGGTACAGTCACCTTTTCTTAAGGACACAATATTATCTCTATCCAAATCTCTGAACTCTGCTCAGTGAAGTATTTTGTAACCAATTTTCTTTTTATCCTTCTAGCATTACATTGATGCTTGACTTTGGCACCCTTGCCTTCCAAACCTTCTTCCAAGATATCACACACACACACACACACACACACACACACACACACACACACGGCATATTTATCTTCTTTTTCTCTTTCTATTTATATACTCTATCAAACTAATTTTCACACACACACACACACACACATACACACACACACACACAGATTTCTCTGTACATTTCCATACCTAGAAATAACAAGAAGGGTGTAGGGAGGACACAGATGAAAGAAGAGGAACAGAAGAAAGAGAGTAGATGGTCTACTCTCAGAGGTATGGGCAGAGCTATCAGAATCAAAAGGAATGAAGAATCACCTTGGGACTAGCAAAAATCAGGAGCTCCCCTTTTCCCTTAATGCCTGAAGTGCAACTGCAACTGGAAGAAATGGTTGGAAGAACATGGTGGAAGCTCCATCCAATGGGGAAGGGACTTCTAGACAGAAGCTATGGCCATAGGGGGAGAAATACACCTAGAGCTAGGTCAGGGGAGGCAGGGAGATGGTGTGGAAATACTTCTCCTTCTCTCTGGTATGAGCTAATGGCTCCAATCAGAAGTCAGACAGAAACAGACAATAAGAGTTCTCAGAGAGTGAAAATAGGTGTAGAATAGGCTGTAAAGAGCAAATGGAATAAACAATGAACAAAAAGCTCATTTTATTTAAGGTGCAAGTTATATATGTGTATATATATGTGTGTATATATATATATATATATATATATATATATATATATATATATGTATATATGTATATGTAGATAAGCAATGTATGTCCACACAAAAGTGGATAGTTTAACAGGTCATGGGGTCTGGATTCAGAGATGACCATTGTTATCCTGATTACAACTACTGACTCCTGACCATTGGCAAATTCATTGTCCTATGTCTTTTTTTTTTCATGAAAATAGAAAAATAATACCTACCTCATGGTGATATATAATTACTAAATGAAAATGAGATATATAAATATCTTGGCTGATTAACCATCAACTAATAATTACCTCTGGGTGATTAGGGATAACTGAGGATGAGTATGTACATCTAGGTACATACATGAGGCTAAAGAGGGAAAGGAAGCAAGAATATTAGTGAAGTCACTAAAGGAGGGTGGTGTTATTGTTTAGAACAATCATAATCCACATGATTCTATAGCAAGTTCTCATGCTTTATGTTGAGTTAATGAGCTGGAATCAATTTTTTCCTTTCTGTGTTCAATCAAGTCCCTTACTGCTCCACCCCTCTCTTACCACAAACATATCTCATTACAAATTTCTCTGTGCTTCTGTGCATGTACACATGAGTAATTTCTTCTTATAATTTACGTAGAAATGTACAAGGATAGTTCCACCTGTGTAACCATACAGTGATGTTTCATTATTGAGGAAAGAAAATGTAGAAGTCAGTTTGGGAAATCTGGTTCAGTATAGAAAATATTATGTATATGTCACTTTGGGTTTGACATGTTTAATTATGCTTGGGGATTGAAATAGCAGTCAACACAGTGACACATTTCATGGCATGCCACAATGTAAAACCTGAGAAGATAAATAATTTTTATTAGTAAAGAACTTTTATACTCAGACATTAAACTGTGACAGTACAGATGGAGTGATTGCTGTTTGACAAGAGTAAAATGATAGAAAGAATTTAAATGATCTGGAAAAATTAGAATTGAATGAATACAGAGTAGACCAATTCTGGAGGTACAGGTTGTGGTATTCTCACAACATCAAACTCCTAAATCAAACTTAAAATAGAAACATCAAATCATATATACCCCTCTGTGTGTGAGAAAGACAGAGAGAGAGAGAGAGAGAGAGAGAGAGAGAGAGGGAGAGAGAGAGAGGAGAAGGAAGAAGAAGGAGGAGGAGAAGAAGAGAGGAGGAGGAGGAGGCGGAGGACAGGAAATGGAGGATGAGGATGAGGACAGGAAGTGGAGGAGAAGGAGCAGGAGGAGAAGGAGGGAGGGAGAACATGACAAGCAGAGATACAGTGAGAAAGAGATTAAGACATTGAGAATAGAGACAAAGAGAGGGTCAGTGAGAAGAATGAAAGAACATGTGAATATTGAGAGATACGGGAAGGAGGAGAGACACAAGAAAGAGATGAGATAAAGAGCATGGTATAATGTCTAAAATGGTGTTTAAGAAAATGGTGGAGTTGGCTCCTTGAGGAAGAAACCACATCATAGCCTGATACGAATTTTTTCACACTTCGTGGGCTGATACTGATTTCTTCACACTCCTGGAGCTATTTCTCCCTAAATTTGTGATTCACAATTCTAAACTTGGAGGTTGTATAGGCCTCAGAGAGCTTTGTAAACACTTTGAAATTACATATAACCCTGTGTGTGTGTGTGTGTGTGTGTGTGTGTGTGTGTGCACATGCCCACATAGGTATAGCTGCAGATATCTTATGGGGAGAGGATCCACAACTTTTATGAGCTTCTCAAAATGATCTTGAGTAGGTTAAACTATGAGTAAGAGATTTAATCTATCACCACCAGGACTCCATTTTGATGAATGGCAATCCTGGCAGTGTACCCAAACCTAGTTTTCTGTGGCCAGGAATAACTCAGCCATGTTGTGCTAGGTGATAGAGTCAATGCAAGTATATCTGTGCATATATATGTGCATGCACATATAAAACTTGTGGGCAGAAGGACTTTGAATTGGTTTGGAGAGCTGTGTCTGGGGTAGAAGTGGGGTGGGGAATTAGGAGTGGTGCTTTTACCTCCATAGTACTAGAGTGTGGAGTAGATTGTAGCATGTGGAGTGTAGAGTTGAGGTAGCCTCTAATACAAAGGCTTGCGCTGTTCAGAAAGGTCAAGGTCAGAATGGAATCATCTGTAGACATTAAAAGGACACTTCATTTGTATTTACCCATTGAGATTCTTCAGTTTAGGGAGAGCCACAAAGAGCTGGTCCTGCTGCTTTTGGAAAATGTAATTAGACCAATGTATTTTTTAATTTGGAAACTCATTTGCCTATTGATTATAAAGACCAAGAAGAGACAAAGAGAAATAGCTTCCACTGGGTCACTAATTCGTTGTTCAGCCTAATTATGTATGGCATTGAGGGCCATTCATAGGTCAGTTGTCTGATTTTTTGATTATTATCCTTTTTATTTCCCTCCCCATCACTTGATATTTGATTATAGACATGTTCCCTTAAGTGAAGGCAAAGGGAAAGCTAGCCAAACTTTTACAGTCTTGCTTCTTTTTTAGCACTTATGAGAAAATTAGCAAGAAGAGGTTGAAGCTGCTACTTAAAATGAGATTCTTGGATTGTTCACATATAGATAAAATCCTATTAGTGATATAATGAGACAAGCTGAAATCTTTCCCAGTGTTGCATTCTGTGTTGGGTGTTGTAGCTATAAATATCTTTTTTTTTTTTTTACAGTAAAAACACTTTACCATGAAAGTCTGTTATGTGATTAAAGGGAAAGATGCAATATGCAGAATTCCAGAAGCCACTTTCTTTTCTTTTAAGAAGCAAAGTTTCTTAAAAATAGAGCAAAAGCAGGAGAATCCCAAATGAAGATTTGGGAATTAGGAGAAATAGACAAAGACAATACCAGGGCCTTAAAGTTGGTTGGAAGTCAATAGAGTTGCATTCTATGAAATATGGTTGAAAGTTGGTTGGAAGTCAATAGAGTTGCATTCTATGAGAGGTACAGGAAAGAAGAGAGACACAAGAAAGAGATGAGATAAAGACCATATTTCATATGGTGAAATATAATACACATATTATGAAATATGTGTAGAATATTATAAAATACAGATAATAAAAGGGAATAATATAAAGAATTAAATATTTTCCAATCACTCAGAGAGATACATTTTTAACATTTTTGTGATTTATATACGTATATAATAGTTATTTTGTGAATATGTGAAGTACAAATCAGGGTTCACTGCAGCTGCAACTTTCTTGAAGAAGGTTTAGAATAGCACATCAGGAATGTAGGTTAAAGAGTGAACCTAGAGAATCACATAGATGACTTCTTAGATCACCAGAGAAAAATGGCACATGGAGGAAAATAATTTGGAGTCTGGAACATAGGTTTGAAGGGATTTTAGACAAAGTCAGGTGAGGTGTGATTTATAGGACTTAGGAAGTTCCTGGGGTAAGCTATAGAAAGGGTAAAAATGTAAGAATTATAGTGAAGATAAAGATTTATATCAGACATGTTCTATTTTATTTATTAAGTTTTAATTGCTATAGATCTTGTGAATATCACTTACGTATTGATGTACTCATTCTTCAGCATTAGCTCTAGAGCTACCATTTAAGCTGATTGGCAGTGAATATGGAGATAATGAGTAGATCCTCTAGCAGAGATGGCTAGATCCCCAACAAAGATCTGGGCTTCCACTCCACTAGGGGAGTTGTCACTGATACAGTTTGGTCCAGGTAACAACTACATTTCCCAGAATTCTTTGTGTGTGTGTAGCCATATAATTGAATTCTGGCCAGTGAAATGTGAGCAGAGATGACATATATATGCTACTTCCAAGACTGGTCTCCTAAATATCCTACTTAATTTTTTTTTTCTTTCTGTATTGGGGTTTGAACTCAGGATCTTGTGCTTACATGCTTTGCAAGTACCGGACCCCTGTGCTGTACCCTTAGCCCATTTTTTCGTACTTTTTTTGAGACAGGGTCTCACTAAGTTATGCAGACTGCTTCTGGTCTGGAACTTGCGATCCTTCTGCCTCCGCCTCCCAAGCCGCAGGTATTACAGGTGTGTGCCACGGTGCCCATCCTTGATATATTTTTTTATAAATACTCTTTTACCCTTAAATCTGTATTAGTTTACAGATGCCTCAGGAAAACCCAAGAAGCCACCTATTGAAGATTGCAGAGCTGCCATTTGACATAGCCAAATGACTGGATTGGAAGGCTGCCAACTTGTCCATCTGTTCAGGACTATTATGAGAAAAAGAAATACACTCTGACTGTGTTAGAACCTCTGTGCCTTTAGGGAGACCATTTATTACATTAGCTTGACTATACTAATACAGTTACATGGTATAATTTCATTTTAAACAAAAGTATGGGTTTTTACACATAAGAAAATGAAGAATAATTTATTTACTTTTTCAGCAGATGCTTATTGTCTATTCAATGCCAAGTACTGTTGTAGAAGCTGAGGATGGAGGAGTAAATGAGATAAAATTGTAGCCCTTAGAAAACTCAAAATATAATTGTCTGGGATTAATAGACAATAAATATGCAAGCAAACAAGTAAGCAGTATCATCCTAAATGGTGAAAAGTTTTGAGAAATATAAAATAGCAATAGATTGTGAAATGATGAGGGGAAGTACATGGCCAAAGAAACCTTGTTTCAGGAGGTGACATTTGCTTTGATGCATTGATGTTGAGTAAGAAGCCATCATCTGATGATCTGTAAAAGAAGCATTCAGGCACAGGTTATGGTAGAGACAGACCTCTGGGATAGGAATGAGCTTAGCATGTTGAGGGTACATGAAGAATGCTTAGAGCATTGAGAATGTGAGGAAGAGTGATCACGGGTGAAGTCAGAAGGGGCAGATCATGGAGGGCCTTAATGGCCACCCTGAGGGTATCTGACGCTGTGGAGATTTAGGCAGACATTGCGATGATCTGATTTCTGTGTAGAGAGGACCTCTGTAGAGAATGGATGGCAATGGGAAAAACTAGAGGCACTTTGCTGTATTTCAGAGATGAGATGTTGGGAGGAAGCAGTGGAAATTAAAAGAGACTGGACTTAGCATGTGGTAATTGTATTAGATCTCATTATTAGTCACTGTTGGCATTAATCACTGTTATAAGAAGATGCAAATGAATAAAATGTGAAGCAGAAAACTAGGGCTTAACATCTCTGTTTTATTATCTGATTATATTACGATCCTTCTATTAATGCTAGAGTATGCTAAAGAACCAGGCTTACCAAACTATAGCCTGTGGACCCAGTGCTGCCACTTGCCTGTTTTGTAAATACAGTTTTTTGAAGCAGCCTCCCCCATTCATTAATATACTCCACATGACTGATTTTACATAAAAACAACAGAGATGAGAAACTGTAACAGCCATCACATGGCCAGGATTGCATATAATAGTTTCCACCCAACCAGTCACAGTAAAAGTTTGTAAACCTTTGCTAAGTAGAGAATTATTCTCTCTGTTTTATTATTGAGGTTGTTACAAGAGGAATTTGGATTTGGAATGATAGAATTACCTCATTTTCAGGCAGATGAACGGATCGCTCAGTATTCTGGCTTAATGCCATTTGTTTTTACCCTTCAGTAGCATATGTTTGCTTTAGGGAAGTTACTAAAATCAACATTAATGCAGATCAACCATCACACAGATTATGTTTTAGTCTTGGAAGAAACCTCAGTGGCCATCTGGTCTAACTCCTTTATTTTTTTAAAGGAGGAAACTGAACTCTACAGTCCTTATGTCAAGTAGCTCAGGGCTACAAAGTCAGTCATTGGTAAAGAGAAGGCTAACACTCCCGATTCTGGTCTCACAGTTCAATGCTTTTTCCGCAACAGCACACTGAGCAGTTTAAAAATAGACATTGAAAGCCTTGATTATCAAAG
Source organism: Pedetes capensis (assembly GCA_007922755.1). Taxonomy (NCBI): domain Eukaryota; kingdom Metazoa; phylum Chordata; class Mammalia; order Rodentia; family Pedetidae; genus Pedetes; species Pedetes capensis. Next base: position 32,828 of record VMDO01012774.1, read on the forward strand.
GTATGAATTGATGGAGATTTTCCTTAAAAGTCTTTTCTTCTATATCAAATTGAAATTGCTCGATGTTTATTTTTCCTGAAATAGAGTGCTTTTCATTTTCATAAAATGATCCAATTTATTCCACTTTTAAAATTTATATTACAGAAATGTTCAAAACAGCAGAGACTAGCCAAACAAACTCCTGTGGGCTTGTCACTCAGTTTCAACAATTAACACATGACCCATTCTGTTTCAACTTTTCCTTCACCTTGTTATTGTTAGCTGCCCTTGAGTTGAGTCTGACTCCTACAGACCCTACGTACAACAGAACAAAACACTCCTGGACACTGTGCCATGGCTGGTACTATTATCAGTGCTTCTCTGCTATTCATAAGGTTTTCAATGGCAGATTGTTTCAGGAGTGGATTGCCAAGTCCTTCCAGGGAACCGGTAGCACCTGGTATTCCCAGGAGGTCTGCCATCCAAGGACCAGCCAGGCTGACCCTGCTTAGCTTCCAAGATAAGGTGGGATTGGATGCTAGGGTGCTACGGCTGTAGACTTCCTTCGCCAAATCTCCCATATCTACCACTTGGATTATCTTGAAGCAAATCTCCAATATTTTATCATTTAATTTGTGAATATTTCAGTGTTTATCTTTAGGAGAGAAGGACTTTTAAAGAATTGTTAACTGAAAATTTAAAAATATTTTCTATTATCACAAGTGTCTAGTCAGTGTTCAAATATCCCCAGCTGACTCAAAAATTTTTTTTCCTTTTTCTTTCTTTTCTTTTTTTTTTTCCATTCTGGGGGAACCCAGGGCCTTGCACATACTTTGCAAGCACTCTCCTACTGAGCTGCATCCCTGTTCCCTTTTTCATTTTTTATCTTGAGTCAAATTCTCACTAAGTTATACAGACTGCTTCTGGCTTGGAGCTTGCCATCCTCCTGCATCTGCCTCCCAAGTCACTGGGATTACAGTCATGTATCACTGCATCCAGATGTTTCCTAAGGTGAGTATGTAGATTGCCCATTTGTTGTTGTTAGAAAGCTCTGAACCCTTGTCCTTGGAAAGTCCTATAATCTAGATTTTTAAAATTGTATTCCTATATTGAAAAGATTTAAGGTAAATAGTGAACCCCTAATTAATGTAAGTATTATTTGATTTCAAAATATATAACTTGGAGTTTTTAAAATAGCATGTGTATTGTTTAAAATGTGCACTGTAGCATGTCTACACAAACGAACACATACTCCTTAAAATCCTGGTTAGATCCAGCCACTCTGCTGCTGAAAACTCTTCAGTGGTTTTTCCATCTCATTCAGAGTAAAAGTTACCACCTGCCTCTGGTCTACAAGATCCTGTATGATTTATATTTACACTAGCTCTGTGGCCTTCTAGTATTTCACCCATTACTTATTGGGCTCCAGCCAACTGACTCACATCTTTGTTCCTCTAAAGCCCTCTTCACTCTGCTTGCTCAGGAACTTGATACTGGGGTTCCCCTTTCCTGGAAATTTTATCTCTCATATGTCCCTCTGACTCATTCTCTGTTATCTCAGATATTCCTTTGATTCATTCACTCATCTCCTTCAGGTCTTAGTCAAATGTCACTTTCTCAGGCTTTTCAAAACCAACCTATTTAAAATGACCATCTCTCCTCAGCATTCCCCATTCATCTTATCTGGAACGTGATAAATTTTACTTATTTTGTTGATTGCTGGGCCCTTTTTCATTGAAGTGTAAACTCAATGAAGACAGCACTTTTAAAAATATTTTGTCCATTTCTGTCACCCCAATGGCTAGGACAGTGCCCACTTCATAGTAGACATTCAGGAAATATTGGGTTAAGTCATGATTGAATATATGTAAAGATATTTTAGTAGAATTAAAAAAAAATGAGTAGTATTTACTGTAGCTCAGAAAGCCTCCCCTGAATTTTTGGCTATTTTCCTATTCAAGTGAATTAGGGAGGTCAACCTAGAAAAAAATGGACAAGTTAACTTTATCCTTTGAGCCTGGAACACAAAAGAATGTGAGGTAGGTCTTAATACATTGTTGCTGGATTCTTTTCTTTTCTTTTCTTTTTCTTTTTTAATAAATAGCAGAAATTTTCTCACAGCTATGGAGGCTAAGAAGTCCAAGGTCAGGGTGTTAGCTGATTTGGTGTCTGATGAGGGCTACTCTCTGCTTCCAAGATGATGCCTTCTTTGTATTTCCTGACATGGTCTAGTACTTTAGAGACACATGTTCTGGATAAATCATAGGCTCCCTCTGGAAAAGAGGATGGGAATATGAGCATTAAGAGTAACACACTCTGAAGCCCCCTCTCCTATGAGCCTTTATACAATAAACTTCACCTCGTATTGGTTGAGAAGAAAGAGAATATCCATAAAAGATCTGTTTCATTTTGTTGTTTTTGTTAGGTGCTGTCAAGTCAGGTTTGACTCATAGTGACTGTTGTTGTTGTTGTTAGGTGCCATTGAATTGGGTCCAACTCCTAGTGACCCTCATAAGGTTTTTAATGGCTGGTTTTGGGATTGCTTCAGGAGTGGATTACCATGTCCTTCTCCTGTTTTTTGCAGTGCTGGGAACTGAATTCAGGTCCTTGGAGAGTGCACTGTGGCACTCTACCAACTAAACTAAACCCCAGACCCTTGGGCATGATGGTACAGGTTTATAATCCCAGCACTTGGGAGGCTGAGGCAGGATGATCATAAGGTTGAGGCAATCCTGTACCAGTCACAAAGTCACTTCAAGGCTAACCTGGACTACATAGTGAGAACTTTTATCAAACTGTCCCCTGCAAAAAAGAAAAAATGGAGGTTCAGAGGGGATTAATTCAGGTTTTCAGATCTTTTACTGCAATACCCTAACTTTGTTTTTGTTGTCAATCTTTGTAATGCTATTTGTTGAAATTAAATCTCTGTGGATTTTTCACTTATCTGTGTAATCTCTGATCCCTTTCATATGAATAAATTTTCTCAAACTTAAGAGCATGGCTCATCACAGAGGATATCAACTTGATTGGTAAGAACATTTTTCATTGCTGGTTCTTCATAGTATGGGAACTCCAAACACCCTAGTCCATGTACCATGTGGCACTGAATAAATATTGATTAGACTGATGAAAAGAAATATTTTATAAACATGAAATATTAAAAAAGAATCAAACTTGTAGCTTCATTTCAGAGAACAGGGTATTCAATTTACAATTAAATTTTTAAAAAATCTTTAAGCAGAAAAATATAGAGGCAAAAGAACTCCCAAACTAATTCTATTGAAATATTTTGAGCATTCAAATTTCTTTCCATTTATCTAACAAGTACTTGTTGAGGGCATACTGTCCTAACCATTATTGTCAGATGGGTACATACATTCCTTGCTCTCAAGGAATTCTGTCTATGTGAGGAAATGGACAAGTACACCAACAATTACAGTTTACACTCAGTTTAAAATATAGTCAGCTTAGGAGTGAAATGAGATAGTGTGTAGGGGAGCAGGAGAAAATGTAAAATAATTCGTCACACATAAGAAGCCATAGGTATAAAGCACAGGTGTTACCTTCTGGGAATAGAAAGTACTTTTGTTGGACTGGAGATTAGTAATTGAGCAGTGTTTTGAAACGAGATTGGAAAAAGGAGAGAGGACATTGTGAAAGGCCTTGCATATCATTGTAAAGATTTTTTATTTTCATTATTGAGCTATGGCTGCCTTTATGGACTGTAATGGTAGGTGTAGGCGAAGGCATAGGAGTGACATGATATGAGGGACTGGAGCTTGTGAGTGTAGAAGCTGAGAATGCGGCCTGCACTAAGGTGGGGGTGAGTATAGCAGGGAGATTTTAGAGTAGACTTTAAAGCATTGGTAATTAGTTCAATGTAGGGGTGAGCATGCAAAGAGAGAGGGAGAATGGGAAGGGACAGTGACATGCGAAGAAATCCAGAGGAGGCTGGGAGTTACAGTGAAGGGGCAGTTTTAAGGAGGAGATGGTTCACTATAACAAAAGTGACAAAGAAGCCAACCAGACTAAGAATTATCTGTGGATTTTTTTTTTTTTTTTGGTACTGGGGGTTGAACCCAGGGCTTCGTGCTTGCATGCTCTGCAAGTGCTGGACCACTGAACTGCACCGTCAACACATTTTTATACTTTTTGAGACAGGGTCTCTCTAAGTTACGCAGACTGCTTCTGGTCTCGAACTTGTGATCCTCCTGCCTCTGCCTCTGGAGCTGCTGGGATTATAGGCATGCACCACTGTGCCTGGCTATCTGTGGATTTTTAAATTAGGAATTAAATTGTGATCTTTGTCAGAATAGCTTCAGAGAAATGACTGGAATAGAAGCTAGTTTCCAGTTATCTGAACCAGAATGCATCCCCATTGTGGGAGCCTGCCATGTTCAGTGTGTGTGCGTGGAGTTCCTTTATAAAGCAAAGGATACACACTTATGAATTTGATATGAGGTATAAGGCCTTGGAAGGAGTTCATGTAATGAGGGGTCCTGACACGTGGCATCATTTGCTTAATTGTAACACATCCATCATTAGACTGAAGAATGAATGGATGGTGATTAGGTAGCAGGTGTTAGTTCCTCCTTCAAGAACTTTGAAAGGTAGAAGAAACATTGAAAATTTGCTGTGTGTGCAGTTAGAAGAGAGATGGTTGTGTGTGTGTGTGTGTGTGTGTGTGTGTGTGTGTTTACTAAGATGAATGGAATGACATGAATATGTTAGTGACATGACTTGAGGTAATGGAGACATAAGAAAGCATAAAACAAGGTTCTTGAGGGTGTAGGGGAGGATAGAATCAAGAAAACAGGAAAGAAAAGGGAAGAGCAGAGAGGACACTTTATGGGGTGCCATGAATAATAGCATTCACTGGAGGAGACTGAAGGCACAACCTCAGACATAGAGATTATGCCAAGAGCATGGTGTCACCGAATGTCAGAGAGGAAATTCATGAGTGTCTGGGCAAGACCATGACCAGAAGGGAGTGGGAAAGAGTGTGAAGTGTGGCTAGGAAGTCCACACAATCCACATTACTTGCCATTTAGGAGGCCATTGCTGGCTTCTATCAAAGAAGTTTCAGGAGAGTAAGAGGATGAGAAAACTGAGGGTTGAAAGTTGGAAAGGAAGTGTAAAAATCAGACATGTCTGTGGGGGTAAAGAAACAGGGTAGAAGACAGCAAAGCAGACATTGGCAAGCAAAGACTTTGTTATTTACTTTTTTTGATATGTGGTAAGATGGGTAATGCTTACGTGGTCAGGGGCTCAAATCAGAAGGGAGGGAAGAGACAATGGGAATTATTAAAGAAAAGAAAACCTTGGTTGAAAGAAAGTATAGCCCTTTTCATGATTTGAAAAGCACTATGCCCTGGTGAAGCATTCAAAAAATATTGAAAAATGTGTTGCAGTAGTTGTTGGGTGCCATCAAGTTCGATGTGACTCATAGTGACTCTATGTACAACAGAACGAAATACTCCTTAATTTTGTGCCAGCTACACAATCTTTTTTATGTTTAAGCCCATTGTTGCAGACACTGTGTCAATCAATCTAGTTGAGAGTCTCCCTTTTTTTTTGTTAATCATCCAGTCTCCCAAACATGATGTCCTTCTACAGGGATTGGTCCCACTTGACAACATGTTCAAAATATGTAAGAGGCAGTCTAGACATCCTTGCTTGAAGGAGCACTCTGATTGCTCTTCTTTTAGAATAGATCTGTTGGTTCTTTTAGTGGTCCATGGTATGTTCAGCATTCATCTCCAGCATCATAATTCAAAAGAAGAAATTCTCCTGTCTCGCTTATTCAGCGTCCAACTTTCACAAACATATGATGCGACTGGAAATACCATGGGATGAGTCAGGCACACCTTCATCTTCAATGTGACATCTTTACTTTCAAACACTATAACAAGGTCTTTTGCAACAGCTTTTCCTAATGCAATGTGCCTCTTGATTTCTTGACTGCTGCTTTTGTGGGTGTAGAACCAAGTTCAACAAAATCTTGGACAATCTCAAACTTTTCTCCATTTATCATGAAGTTGCTTATTGACCCAGTTGGTAGGATTTTTGTTTTCTTGATGTTGAGGTGCAATCCATACTGAAGGCTGTGTTCTTTGATCTTCATCAATAATATTTCAAATCCTCTTCACTTTCTTCAAGCAAAGTTGTGTCCTCTGCATAATGCAGGTTGTTAATCAGTCTTCCTCCAATCCTGATGCCACATTCTTCTTCATAAAGTCCTGCTTCTCAAATTATTTGCTCAGCCTAGAGATGGAAGAGATATGGTAAAAGGGTACAGCCCTGACACATACCTTCCCTGACTTTATATCAAACAATGGTTCCTTGTTCTATTTGAACAATTGCCTCCTGGTCCATGTACAGATTTCTCATAAGTATTTTCATTCTTTGCAATATTTTCCATAATTTGTCATGATCCACATAGTCAAATGCCTTTGCATAGTCAATAAAACATAGATAGACATCTTTCTGGTATTCTCTGCTTCTGGCTAATATCCATCTGACATCAGCAATGATGTCCCTATTTCCTCATCCTCTTTTGAATTTAGCTTTATTTTCCAGCAGTTCCCTGTTAATATACTGTTGCAGTCACTTTGGAATGATCTTTAGCAAGATTTTGTTTGCAGAAATATTAATGATATCATTAAATAACTTCCACATTTGGTTGGATCCCCTTTCTTGGGAATAGGGGATCAAATATGGAACCAATAGATGAATGAAATATGGATCTCTTCCAGTCAGTTGGCCAGGTAGGTGTTTTCCAAATCTCTTAGCATAAATAAGTAAGCACCTCCACTGTTGGATCTGTTTGTTGAAACATCTCTATTGGTATTCAATCAATCCTGGAGCCTTATTTTTCACCCATTCCTTCAAGGCGGCTTCCACTTCTTCCTTCAATATCATTGGTTCCTCATCATATGCAGGGCTGGGATTTAGCTCAGTGGGTAGAGCGCTGCACTGCAGTCTCTGAGGACCTGAGTTCAATTACCAGCACCGCAAAAATGGGAGAAGGGCCTGGCAATCCACTCCCAAGGCAATCCCGAAGCACTCAGCCATTGAAAACCCTATGAGGGTTGCTATGAGTCGGATACCAACTCAATGGCACCTAATAACAACAACAACAACAACATCATATGCAATTTCTTAGAATGGTTTATCATCCACCAACTCTTTTTGGTATAATGACAGTGTATTCCTTCTGTTTTCTTTTGATGTTTCCTGTAGCATTTAATATTTTCCCTGTTTAATATTTTCACTATTGCCACTCAATACTTGAATTTTTCTTCAATTCCTTAAACCTGAGAACAACACAGCATGTTGTCCTCTTTTGGTTTTCTATTTTTAGCACTTTGCACATGTCATTCTAATATTTGATTTTGTCTTCTCGAGCTGTTTGAAATCTTCTGTTTAACTTCATCATGTCTTCCTTTTACTTCAGCTGGTTGAAGTTCAAGAGCAAGTTTCAGAATCTCTTTTGGTATGTAATTTGGTCTTTTCTTTTTTTTCCCTGTCTTTCTAGTAACCTTTTACTTTCCTCATGAATGATGCCTTTGATGTAATACCACAACTCTTCTGGCCGTCATTAGTGTCTGGTGCATCAAATCTATTCTTTGATGTTCTCTGAACTTAGGTGGGATAAACTCATGGTCATACCTTGGCTCTTGTATACTACATTGTAATTTTCTTTGGTTTCAGTTTGAACCTGAATATGTGTAGTTGAGGATTTGATCTACAATCAGTACCTGGTCTTGTTCTGGCGTTTGATATTGAGGTTTCTGTCACCTCTTTCCACAAATGTAGTCAGTTTGTTTCCTATATATTTCATCTGGTAAATTTCATGTGTATAGTTGCTGTTTATGTTGGTGAAAAAATGTGTTTGCAATGAAAAGGTCATTGGTCTGACAAAATTCTATCATGTGTTCTCTAGCATCATTTCTTTCACTGAGGCTCTATTTTCCAACTACTGAGCCGCCTTCTTTGTTCCCAAGTTTTGCATTCTAGTCACCAGTAATTATCAGTGCATCCTGATTGCATGTTAGATCACGTTTAGATTGTAGAAGGTGTTAAAAATCTTCTGTATCTGCACTTGTGGTCTTAGTGGTGGGGGCATAAATTTGAATAATTGTCATAGTAACTTATAGGCTCATGGATATTATTCCATCAATGATAGCATTTTTGTTTGGTTTTATATTTCCAGATATTTTATATAATAACTAATACATCCATACATGTACTTCTTTTTATGTGAATTAAATTAGACCTCTAAGATATTAACATAATACTTCCACTTAAAATTATAGACTGATGTACCTGTTAGTATATAGAAATCTAGCTCATTCTTGTCTATAGCCATACCACCGTGAACGTGCCCAATCTTGTCAGAAATCTAGCTCATTCTTCCTGGTGCTGCTATGTAGTTCAATCTTTCTCTCTCTCTCTTTCTTCCTTCTATTTTTTTGCTGTATTGGAGGGGATTAACCTCAGGGCCTCACACATGCAAAGCAAATGCTATACCACTGAGCTGCACCCACAGCCCCTTTTGTTATTTTTCATTTTGAGATTGGTTCTCACTAAGTTGCACAGGCTGCCTCTGGTCTCAAACTTGCAATCCTGCTGCTTCAGCCCCCCACATCTCTGGGACTACAGGTGTATGCCATGACAGCTGGCTTCAAAATGTTTTTATCCTAATTTATACTCATGCTTATAACATTTTAAGTACTTAGAAAATCATGTTTTGATATTTAACTTTATAAAGAACTGGAGTCATCACACTGTGAAGTCCTCCGAATTAGAAATTCTTTGCAGAAGTGATTTAGATATCTTAACTACCGACTTTATTTTCTTCTAATTGATGCCTTTATGAGAGAAGATGATTTTGATAAAAGATAAATTATTTTTATTCAATTTTGTCATTTGATCTGCTGATTATTATTTTTATTGTATATGTATTTTATCTACCTTACACATTAAATATGGGGTTGATAGAACATGAGGGGTGGAAGGGATTTTGTTGTTGTTAGGTGATGTCCAGTCGGTATCCAGGTATCCAACTCATGTTGACCCTATATACAACAAGGGAAACACTATTGTCATACTTCTCTACTATTCATAGGGTTTTTAATGGTTGATTGCCTTTTGGGAGTGGGTTACCAGATCCTTCTCCAAAGCCTACAGCACCTGGTGTTCCCAGATGGTCTCCTATCCAAGTACTAACCAGGTCCAACCCTCCTTAGCTTCAGGGGTCTGACGGAATTGGACACCACAGTTGTATGGCTGCAGGCTGTGGAAGGGATTTAGAAACTATTTAGATCAACCTTCTCATTGTGTAGCTGATCACAGGAAATCAGTAGGCAATGGGGTTTCCTTCCCATTCACCTTTGGCACTACTGCCTTTTTCCCTGCTGACATTACTTGGGATGACCCCTTTTGACTGCTTACCCTTTCTCCCTTGCTCTGTAAGACAGTCTCATACTGTGTATTTACCTGGTATTGACCAGAGTCTGCCATGCATTATAAAAGCTTGTTTTTGTGCTTGTTTCTTATTTCCCACACCTTAAGCTTTAAGATTTTTTTCTGAGCAATACCCTGTTTTATTGAGTTCTCCAATTCCTATTCCAGTATATGAATATTATGACTTGCCTAAATATTTTAGAATTCTCTTCAGTGAATTGGAGACTCTAGGTAATTATCATAATGGATTATAATATCACAGAATGTAGACATTGCCATTATGTGCTTCCCGATGGCTGATGAAAGTACACACTATGCTTCTAAGGTATTCTTGGAAAAAAATAAAAGAATGTGAGTCTAGTTTAATCAAACCTTTAGCTAGAACTATCAATAAAATCAATATATGCAGAGTCAGAAAAGCATGCTAAATGACCACAGGGTTGAAAGCAGCAAAATACAGACTGGGCCAAATTGTTTGTTGTTTAGTGACATGGAGTTGGGTCTGACTCACAGTGACCCTATGTACAACAGAATGAGATACTCCTCGACCCTGTTCCAGGTAGGATATTTTCTATGTTTAAGCCTATTGTTGCAGTCACTCTGTCAAACCATCCTCTTGAAGGTCTTCCTTTATTTCATTGATGTGCCATTCTCCCAAGCATGATGTCCTTCTCCAGGAATTATATGAGACACAGTCTAGCCATCCTTGTTTCCAAGGAGCACTCTGGTTGTAATTCTTCTAGGACAGATCTCTTGGTTCTATTGGTAGTCCATAATATATTCAAAATTTGTCTCCAGCACCATAATTCAAAAGCATCAAATCTTCTCTTGTCTCCCTTATTTGAGATCCAGCTTTTGCAATCATATCATGTGACAGAAAATGCCATGGCATGAGTCAGATGCACCTTCATCTTCAGTGTGACTTCTTTACTTTCAGCATGTTAAAGGGGTCTTTTGCAACAGCTTTTCCCAAAGCAATGCATCTTTTAATTTCTTGACTGCCTCTTCTGTGAGTGTTGATTGTAGAACCAAGTAAAGCAAAATCTTGGACAACCTCAACCTTTTCTTCATTTATCATGAACTTAGGGCCAAATATACAGCAAAAATGGTCTAATTTCTTCAACATATAAATTAAAATTTAAAATGGTAGAGAGGATAACTTTTCAATTCAAGAAGACTTAAGAAATCTGTCAACTAAATGCAATTCTTTTCATCTTTATTTGAGCAAATACATTATAAAAGCAATTATGTGAACATTAGGCAAATTTGTAGACTAAATTGGATATTTTATGGCAGTAAGATAGTATTATTTTTGACATGGTTGTTATGGTATGTTTACAATTTAGTTTTTTCAGAGTTACATATGAAGTATTTATGGGTAAAATTGTAAAACAGCTGGAATTTGCTTCAAAACAATTTGAGCTTAATAATTGTTGAAGCTGGCCTGTGGGTTTATAGAGATTATTGTCTGTTTTATCAACTGTTACATCTTTAAATTTTTTATCATAAAATATAAAAAATGTTTTGGGATGTGGATAAATGAATGTTATCCTTATTTTCTAACTTGTGTTGGGTTAATTTTCCTGTTTTCCACCTGTCTCTATTCTCTTCCAGAAACCCAACTATTACCCAACTCCTTTGTAAAATGAGTTTTAAGTGGGAAAAATCAAGGACGTTGTCTTAATATGACAAGACTCAGGAGGTGAGTTGGGAGTAGATTTATCTTTGCTAAGTGTAAATTCTGATTGTTTCCAGATATTCACCTTGAAGCCCAGACAACTTTGAAGAACTGAATTCTTTTTCCATCATCTTCCTACTGTAATGTCAGGATCCAAAAATTCTCTTCACTCTGTAAAGTGTGGAATCAATGCCAGGGGACTTTGGCAGGTAAGAACGAAGAAGAGGTGGGGCTTGTCCATTATGGTTGGAGAGAGGGTGTGCTGAAGCTTTACTATTGGAGAATAACTGTTTCCCAGGCTCCATCTTCCTCAAGATGGCTGATGTCTCAGGAGACTTGAGCCCATTAGCCTTATCTGACTCCTGGAAAACCTCAGCCATTTCTAAACCCTGGGTTACCTGATAGGGGGGCCATTGCTGCATTATCATATTGTCTTTGCATTAGATTTTCCTGTGTTGTTGATATTGTACATTTCTCAATGGCAAGAATCTTCTGTGAACTCCAGGAATCATTGTTAGAGTTGGCTCTGTTATTTAGTTATACACCAATAAAGGATATATTAAAAACAAATGGAAGAGTAGGTCCTCAGGGACTATCTCTCAAATACCAGATATGTTTATGTGACATGCAGTTTCCTTGGTAACTCATGGAATAGGGATCAGGGAGGGTTGTGAGCCTGTTCCCACAGAGATGTAGGAGGGTGGTCATTTATAGTTACTTGTCCACATGTCTATGTACACCAAAGGGTTGATGCCAGCTTGCTGTTGTATCTGTGTGATACAAAGTGAATCAACAGAGATGCTGACCTGCATAAGTTCACATTCAATTGTCCAGGAGACTAAATTGTGTATCTTACATTAATAGTCACTAGTTAGAGATTTTCCAAAGTCGTCTTCTGGGCTCTACTAGCTTAGATATCTGTCCACATTTTAAAGATTCTCTGAGAGCAACAGAAATATGCAGTTTAGAAAGTAATACTGTATTTGAAAAAGTTACTGGAATGTGGCTTATTTAACCTACTATAAATGGATGCAAATTTTCTCAATGTCCGAAGACAAATTTGATTGTTTCTATTTATAGATAGTTTGAAATGTCTTGCATATTAAAGTATTCACAGCAGTTAGGATCACATGGTACACACACACAGGTATGGAAGAACATTGGTAATACAGGCAAAAAATGAAGGTTTTTCAATGAAAACTCTTAAGTTACTGAATTACTAAGAATGGTAGGAAGGTTTTCCTTTTAAATATCTACTTTCCTTTATGATATAAGTGGAAGTCTTTTTGCTCCACCCCTTACCTGATGGAGTAAACATCTTAATTCTGACTTGTGATGATCCTGCAGATTTTGGATTATATAAGGGTCCTTCATTTAAGTCTTATTTTATGTGGGAAGAAAGAAGGAGAATGAATCTTTTGTTCAGTAAATTGACTGGAACTAGCTTGGGGGCCAGTTCTTGCTTGTCAATCATGTTCTTGTCTTTTCAAGATAATACATCTGTTTTTTCTTCTTAGCCCCTGGCAAAGAAGTGATCACAAAATTGAAAAATGACAAAAATTATGTCTAGCAGCAAGCACACTGATATTAAGCATACTTTGAGAAACATTCCAACTTGCGGATACTAGGTATTAGGTATTTAGGTAACAGTTTGATGGTACAGGTTATTCTGAAGTGCCTGAGGTCAACTATGAAAAAACATTCAATGGCCAGAAAAGCATTTCCAGGGTTTTCTCAGTAAAGAGTATATCTCTCCTTTGTCATGAGATGGCCAATGTTCTTTTCAATAATTAGACAATTAAAGCAAAAGGAAAACTCCAAACTGGAGAATCTCATGAGGTGATAGATACATGGAGTTCACTTGCAGCTCATAAATCACTTACCCTACCTTATAAATCACTGTTCATCTCTATCAGGCCTGCCTCAACTGATGTGATCACTATGGCACTGTCAAAACTAGTGTTTCCTATAAATGCCCATTTACAAGGACAGTGCTTTATCCTACCTGTCTCCTGTATTGATGATAACTAAATTGTGTAGCACCTAGTTCTGGTCATACATTTCTGAGCTTTTGCCCATCTTCTTTCATTCCTGCCTCTCTACCTCTTTCTTCTGAATTAAATTCCATCTCTGTCTAGCCACAGGTATGTTATAAGCCAAAGAGAAGAAATTTAAACCATAGAGAAAAAAGATTTCATGAGAATGGTGCCAGATTTAACACATCCATAGATGAAAATGATTTTTCAGCTGAAAGTAATGAGCAACTGTGTGATGGGTCTGAAGACTCCCGAAGCAATTTATTTGGAGTATGGAAGTAGGGGTTCTTGTTACAATGCTGCTTGTACAAATGCTGCTTGACTTGCCATGCTACTTAACTGAGCACAACAAAAACTTTTCTTCCAGTGCCATTAAATTCCGTTATAACAAAATGGTTTTACATATGAATTGAATGAGAACTTTTCTCAGAGTCTGAACAGCAGGAAAAAATGAGACTAAAATCTAATTTCATAGGTGGAATGAATATTAACTATTTCTTTTTAAAAGTGAGGCTCTGCTAAGATAATGAAATCTGTCTTCTTGATTTTGGGAGAAACAATGTCAAATCATTACAAAGACATGGACAATTTTGAAGATAATCTTCAGCCTGCTGAATGCTTGCATTTCCATCAAATTCATATATTGGTATTTTAATGCTCCAGTTGATGGTATTAGAAGGCAGGGCCTTTAGAAAATGATTACGTTGTGAAAGCAGAGCCTTCTTGAAGGACATTGGTGCCCTTATTATAGGATTTCCCAGAGAACTTGTTCAGCCCTCAGTCATGTGGGGTTGCAGTGAGAAGACAGCCATCTATGAGGAAGAAGGCCCTCACTAGACAATGAATCTGAGATCACCTTGATCTGAGGTTTCCTAGCTTCTAGAACTGTGAGAAATATATTTGTGTTACCCATTCTATGGTAGTTTGTTACAGTGGTCCAAATGGACAAAGATATTACCCTCATTATTTGGTTCATGTCTTCTTGGTGGAATAAAAAATGTTTTACTGAGAGGGTTTTCCATGTAGGTTTTAAATTACTGTTAGTATGTGCATATAGTAGCATATAAGCAGGAGAGTATAACACTTTTCAAGAACTGATGCTTTTGAATTAAGGTGCTGGAGACAAGTATTAAATATACCATGAGCTGCCAAAAGAACCAACAAATTTATCCTAGAAGAGTGCTCTTTGGAAGCAAGATTGGCTACACTGTGTCTTACATATTTTGGACATGTTTTGAGGAGGGCCCAATCCCTGGAGAAGGACATCATGTTTGGGAGAGTGGTAGGTCAAAGCTAAAAGGAAGACCCTCAAGTGGATGGATTGAGATAGTGTCTGCAACAGTGGGCTAAACATAAAAAAGATCATGTGCCTGGCACAGAGTCAAGGAGTATTTCGTTCTGTTGTACATAGGGTGACTGTGAGTTGGACCTGACTCAATGGCTCCTAACAACAACAACAACAACAACAACAACAACAGCAGCAGCAGCAACAACAACATAACATTGACACATGAAAACTCTAGAATAGAACAATAATAGACATTTGTGTGCTTGGCTTGAAGATTGAGAATAATGAATGCAGAAATGGAAGAATACGTTTTCAGAATTCTGGGAAAGTCAGGATTATTGGATGATTCCTTCATTTAGGACAGCAAAGCAAGGAGTGGCAACCATTTGGAGCTAGATAGGTGACTGGAGGAATGGGTTCATCCTCTGTGGTGGAGAGGAGGGATTAAGAACACGTGGCCTAGGAACAATAGGAAATGTAGGTAGAGGTAGCCAGAGAGTGCCACTTTTCACAAGGAGAAAAGCACTTATTCGGGATCAGAGAGAACTTGAAAAAGTAGCAAAAGATAACCAGAGTGGAGAGATTGTTCAATATATGCTGTGTAAAGTCTGTCTACATGAAATCTTCCTTGCTGGTTCTGCTTATTGTATAACTTGATGGAAAAATACTGTTATCTAAACAGCTGATATTAGAATTGTTCTTATAGAGGGAACTGTCTTTGGTTGGAATTTTACCAATGTGTTCTCAGAAGTTATTCTGGTGCTGAAATGTCAGGGAATAGGGCAAATATGATAATGGAAAAGTTTTTTTTTCTTCATCATAAAAGGAAAAAGAAAGCTGAATGGTCAAAAAGGGAATAAAGAAGAGAAGAACAACATCATTAGATGGTATACACAGGAAGCTGCACTGGACATGTATCAGTAGAAACCTTTAGTAGCAAACTGACAAAGAAATTTTTTTAATTCAATAGTCTTCCTAATCCTCCTGAGAAAAACACAATCTAAGCCAAAATAACAGGTTTGTATGCAAAGCATTTTCAAAACATGTTTCCTGTTCTAACTTGATTGCTGTTCATAATGTACTCCTGTGTAGAAATTTGGAATGGCTAGATGGTAGCTTTGCAAAAACATCTTCTATGCAACCAGATTTTAGGGGTAGTTCGGGTGTTTGAGTAAAAATTGACATAGGGGCTTAATTACATGTTCAATTTGGTACTGTGTGTGTGGGGAAAGTCACTTACTAACTCCTAATCCCAACCAGGCTCTTTTTTCTTGAAGTGGCAATGAAATATCTTCAAAAGTGATACCAGAAACATTATATTGGGTGTTATCTACTGATGGCTATCTAAGGCACCTCCTGAATGGGGACATAGCCTACTTAATTTTGAATACTTTAAAACTATCAAACAAAAATATACTGAAGCTGGGTTAAAATAGTCCTCCCATCCTTGTGGATCAAAAATCCTTCATCAGAGAAAATTTAATATTGTCTATAGTCTGAGTACAAATGTTCTGAATATATAAAGTGTATTCATTGTTGTATTTTCCTTTTTCAATATGGAAAAATTTTGATGGTGGCAAATGATGCCAATTCAGTTTAAAAACAAACAACAAAACTGAGCCATACAAGATCTGAATTCTAATCCTAGACTTATCAAAAACTTTCTTTGTGATATTGATAAATCAGTATCCCTTTCTGGATTTTGGCTCTCAGATTTACAGAATATGAGGGGGCTGGATTTGACTCTCTGTAGGACCTTCTGTCTCCAAAATTCTGTAAATGTTTGAGGCTGTGACTTAATCCAGTGACTATTTTGAAGTTTTATAAAAATTTTCTGAAGTTATATTTATACCCTAAAAGAGCTGATGCTATTATTTGGATACCTCAAATCATTTATTTTATTTAATTTAATCTCTGAATAATTAAATAAAGGAATTAGGAACCATACATAAGTTTAAACAGTAAGGCAGTATGGATTGAATCTAATCATCTTTGAAAGTAATCATTTATTAGGGTTTATCCCAAAATATTATATGAAAACAATTAACTATTATATAATTATTGTAATAACCACAATCTGGTCCAAATTTTAAAGGTAAGGAACATTTTGAAGGACAATGATTTTTTTTAGAATAACTCAGTCAATTCTTCTAACAACACACATAAAATATTTATCATCACTAGCTTTGGGTTAAAGTAAGAAACATTTTTGTTGTCAGATTGGAATATCCTACATAGAACAATGATAAGGAATGTTGATAAAGATGTAATTGGGAAAACTTGCTCATGTCCAGCTGGAAAAATACAAATTAGAGCATCTATATGCAATTATTTGAAAGCAAACAAGAAGAAAATAAAATTATGACTCAAATATTCTCACTCTCATTACTAATATAAATCAGAAACAAGGTGACTCTCTTCATATATATGTATATATATATATATATATGTATATGTATATATATATATTATACATAGCCTGCAGCTGTAGCCCTATGGCATCGGATCCTATCAGATCTCAGAAGCTAAGCAGGGTTGTGCCTGGTTAGTACCTGGATGGGAGACTGCCTGGGAACACCAAAAGCTGTAGGCTTGGGAGAAGGACCTGGCAACCCCCTCCCAAAAATCAATCTGCCATTGAAAACCCTAAGAACAGCAGAGAAGCACTGACAATAGTGTTTCCCCTGTTGTACAGAGGGTCGCTATTCGTCAGATACTGACTCG
The DNA here is from genome assembly GCA_007922755.1 of Pedetes capensis. NCBI lineage: Eukaryota > Metazoa > Chordata > Mammalia > Rodentia > Pedetidae > Pedetes > Pedetes capensis. The sequence continues at coordinate 50,001 of VMDO01012774.1, forward strand.
AGGGCACCTAACAACAACAACAACATACATACATACATAATATGTCTGTGTAACATATGATCAGTCTGTCTATCTATCTATCTATTTAACTACCTACTGAAGAGATCACACAATTTTCCAAGGAACAAAAAGACTCATTCTTCTGCCAGTGGTATGCTGTTAAACTTTTAGATAGGGATGTGAGTAAAATGGTACTAGCATTCAGAATCTTGAAAGATCCAGAAAGAATAGATGGTCATTCAGGATAAATACAACAGTACTTTAAAGACAGAATTCTTTGGATACTTGCTTACTGAGTGAGATTCTAAGAGCGATTTGAGGTTACAGAATTTGCTGGGTTATAGCAATGTCAGTAGAAGAGTCCCTTTGAAGCCTTGCCTGTGAGGGTGAAGGAAGCAAAGAGAGAATGGGGAGACTAGGTCCTAATGGAGGATAGAGGCCTCATGCTTTGTGAATCATCTGTGATACTCCTATGGATCCTATTTCATTAGAGAAAATGTTGTATGTATTTCTATCAAAATAGGTGACAGCAATAGATGATTAAAACCTGAGGACGAGTTCCTGAAATTTTAAATTTTGAATCTTGCCATTAGGAAAGAATGCTTCAGGGCTAGATGTGGAAAATAGATGATCCCAATGGGGAAGATAGTTCTTCAAGGGTAGAATCCTTCTTGAATGTAACTCTTAAGGTCAGAATAATAAATAAATTATGTTAGATCTTTCTCCTAACTTCTTGTTAGATACCGTCCAGTCGGTGTCTGACTCATAGCGACCCTATGTATAACAGGCAAAACAATATTGGTAGTGTTTCTCTGTTATTCTTAAGGTTTTCATTGGCTGGGTTTTTTTGTGTGTGTGTGGGGAGGGGGTGCTGGGTTTTTCTCTCAAGCCTACAGTACCTGGTGTTCCCAGGCAGTCTCCCATCTAAGTACTAAGCAGGTCCGACCCTGCTTAGTTTCTAGGGTTTGATGGGATCAGACACTACAGTGATACAGCTGCAGACTTTCTCCTAACTTGGTTTTAGTAAAAGTCAGTAAATTCCGAACAAGACTTGTTTCTAGCAGGCTAGTGGGCAACATAGATCTTTTGCTAAAGTGTAATGAAACCCTTAAAATTACCACAAAGATAATATTTAATCCATTAGATTTTCTACAAAGTAAGAAGCATCTAGGGGATAATAATCTAACAAATTCATTAGAGAGAAATAAGCTGTAATAACAAAAGCAAACCAGGGAATGGTAAAGTAGGGGTGCATGAGGGAAAACACCTCCATAAGCACGGCTATCTAGAGATTTGGCCTCCTGATAAAATGCAAAAGCTAAGTTTGAGAATCCTATAGTAAGCTGTACCTAAGGCGCTTTTAACTGTTTTTACTTTTATGGAAATCTGAGGAAGCATATTGGTTGCCTCACATAATAATTCTTGATACATAAAATACACAGTCAGGTGCAGTGGTATAATCCTGTAATCCACTGGGGGAGGCTGAAGCAGGAGGATCATGACTCAAGGCCAGAGGCAGTGTTTGTAACTAAGACCCTAACCTGACTCAAAATTAAAAAAATAAAAATAAATAAAGATTAAAAAACAGGTTTGGGGCTGTGGCTCAGTAGTAGGCCTAACATATGCGAGGCCCTGAGTTCCCTTCAGTACTGCAATAAGTAAATAAATAAATAAGTAAATAAATAAAATAAAAATATAAAAATACAAAGAAGACTAATTATATAGCAATAGTTATCAATATACTTTTTAAAATGTATGATTTAGTCATATATGTGCTTTATTAATTTATAAAATTATAAGATCTATTGGTAGAACTAATAACTATAATTTTAAGATATACCTAAGTATAAATGACATTGTAAGATTTCTAAAACTACAAAAACACAATATGGAAATATCTGTAATTGTTATAGCTCAACTTCTTTTACTACTGTGAAAGAACATCCTGAAATTAAATGAACTAAGTGTTTATCTTAAGCAGAGGGTGAAAGAACAACAGAATATGTCCAGGAGAAGAAAGACTATAATTATATTAGGAATGAAAATCAATAAAAAATAAGATAAAAAACAAAGGTAAGTTAGAAGGAATGACAAAACCAAAGGTTGTTCTTTGAAAAAATTAATAAAATAGACATCTGATTAATTGTTCAAAGTAAAGGAGGAGGCACAAATATCTGATATTAGGAATGGAAAAGGGTGATAATTATAAACATAAAAGAGATCCAAAAAGAAATAAGAAAATACTATGGAAAGTTTATGTCAATTGATTCTTAAACTCCAGTGAAATATATAAATGCTTGAAACAGTGTAATTTACCTGAACTGACTACAAGAGAAATAGAAAGTATGAATAATTCTGTAACCATTAAGATAATAGAGTCATTTCAATTCTTCCCACAAAGGGAAAAAACTTTTTCAGAGTGTTTTACCAAAGAATTCTGCCAAACTTTTAGGAGATTGTTCTAATGTTAAATGTCTTCCAATGAGTAGAATATAAACAAATATTTCTTTATTTCTTTGAATACATATTAAAAAGCTAGTACAGTGGCCCTTTATATCTACAGATTCAAGTAATTTCAGACTGAAACTATTAAAAATATTTTTATCTTCACTGAATACATACAGACCTTTTCCTGTAGTGTTTATCACCTAAACACCACAGTATGACAACTATTTACATAGCATTTACATTGTATTAGGTATTACATTGTATTAGGCAGAAAAATATAGAGATGCCTCCAAAAGCTAAAAGTAGATCTACCATAGGATTTAGCAATCCCACTTCTGGGTATGTATCCAAAGGAAATGAAATCAGCATACCTAAGAGACAACCTGAATGCCTGTTTATGCTTGCAGTAGTCACAATAACTACGGTATAGAATTAACCCAAGTGCCCATAGATAGATGCATGAATGGATAAGGAAAATGTGGTATATATAGACAATGGAACACAATTCAGCATAAGGAAGAATGAAATCTTATCATTTGGAGTAAAATGTATAGAACTGGAGGACATTGGGTTAAGTGAAATAAGCCAGACCCAGAAAGATAAGCACTGTATATATTCTCAAATGTAGAACATTCCTGAACATTGTATTATGACCTCTAGAAGCCCTAGGCACCTGTACTAGTAGAGTCTACAACACATTAAATCAGATATTTCCAAATATACCCATATTCCACACCAATATGGTATATTTTTCTGTAAATAGTTAAAATAATGTATTGTTTAGATTTTTAAAATTATTTATATATAATTCCTTTGATTTATAATGATATTCCTTTATGAGGACAGATAGTCCAGGAAACTAGGCAGGTTATTTTTCTTGACTTGTGTGCGTGTGTGTGTGTGTGTGTGTGTGTGTGTGTGTGTGTGTGTGGTACTGGGGGGTTGAACCCAGCACCTTGTGCTTGCATGCTTTGCAAGTGCTGGACCAATGAACTTCACCCTCAGCCTCCCCCCCTTTTTTTTTTCCTTTTTGTTTTTTGAGACAGGGTCTTGCTAGATTATGCAGACTGCCTCTGGTCTCCAACTTGCGATCCTCCTGCCACCACCTCCCGAGTAGCTTAGATTACAGGTGTGAGCCACTGTGCCTGGTTGTCTTGACTTTCATATAGGTTTCTGCTTCCTCGTTTTGGCTCAGTTAGCCCCACAGTTTTTGGGAATTTCAGTTAAACCATGTGGTTTTGACTGTTGATGTGGGCACTATTTTTGACTTGGCATGCAAGTGGTAAGGACCCACCAACTGCTCACACACTAGCTAAGCAAAGCAGCTGCCTCTCAGGAAAGGTGCCAAATGTGATTTTTTACTGCTTTAAATAATCAGATAACTCATAAGTCACTAGTGGTGTTTGGGATGCTAGTCTGTTGGGTGTTTGTTGGTGCTAAGGATTAGTAAGGAGAGTAGAATATGATAGGTGAGAGTTGATAGTAGACATCTTTCCTTTGATTATGTGTGGGCCTGAGATGAGGGAAATGGAGAATTACAAAGCACATTTTCCCATTCTCCATACTAGCCAGAATTCTTAGGGACTGTATAGAATTCACCAATTGTTTAAGCAGACTACACTGCCATTTGTTGGGGACTCCATAGAATGAGCTTGCACCCATACCACTGTGGTGTCTGATCCTGTCCGATCTTGGAAACTGAGCAAGGGAGGGCCTGATTTGTACATGGATTGGAGACTGCCTGGGAATACCAGGTGCTGTAGGCCAGGGAGAAGGACCTAGCAACCCACTCCCAAGAAACAATCTGCCATTGAAAACCTCATGAGTAGCAGAGAAGCAGTAACAATACTGTTTCACTTGTTGTACATAGGGTCACTATGAGTTGGATACAGACTGTTGTTGTTAGTTGGCACCTAACAACAATAGTATGAATTCTTCACCTAATGAGAGATTGGACCGAGATGATCTTTAATGTTTTTCCAACTGTGAATCCCTCATTTGAACAAAATCTTACTGGTGAGAATGGGAGAAATAGGAGCCAAGGTGATAGAAGAGGTGTGGATTTTTCATATGGGAAAAAAAGCAGATTAAAAATAGCCGTTTTCTTTAAAAAGGAATAGAAACAAATTTAATGCTATACCAGGAGATATAAAATAACAAGTCCAATCTGTCCTCTTAAAATTCATAGGCTGACCTTCCAAGTCATATCTTGTATCTGTGCAGCACCAAAATATCTGGTCATTGGAGTGAGAAGATTAATCAACTGATTACTATGGAGATGGTTCTTGCCTTTTATTTTCAGAAGACTGTATCAGCATCTTTGATTGCATGAAATGCCTAGTCAGTGTGCCATTTTCATTAGCAAGTTGAAAAAAGCTTGAATTTCACCACTGTGAACCAATTTGAAATTTGGCAAGTTATTATCCTATTTTAGCCTTGTTGTTGTTGTTGTTGTTGTTGTTGTTAGGTGCCGTCGAGTCGGTCGGTATCCGACTCATAGCGACCCTCATAGGGTTTTCAATGGCTGACTGTTTCGGGATTGCCTTGGGAGTGGATTGCCAGGTCCTTCTCCCATTTTTGCAGTGCTGGGAATTGAACTCAGGACCTCAGAGGCTGCAGTGCAGCACTCTACAAACTGAGCTAAATTCCAGCCCCATTTTAGCCTTACAGCCTTCCTTTATAAAATATATTTAAAGTACATTTTAAACTAAAATGGTTAATTTAAGATATTGTAAGACTTGTGCAATTTAAGGTCAGTAAAAACATGTTGCCATCCTGCCCCAGGAGTGCCTTTTTCGGTACAGTCTATTGTAATTGAACATCTGTCATTCCTCTTTGGTAAGCAAATGGTAAGTCCTGGTAGTAGTGAACAGCTTCACAGGGCCCAGTAGGAAAATTTGGGATTCACAGACATGTTTTGATTAGTCTATATACAATTTAAATTATTGATTAACATAACCATCTGATTTTCTTTTTTTCAGGCAAAAATTTTCTGGCTTTTCTTTAAAAAGCAGACAAGATGGGAACACAGAACTCAAATTCTTAGCTGAAACATTAGCTGCATCTGAGTTGCTGAGGCTGTTTTTTGGGGAGGCAGCATTCTTTAGTGTGCCATCTCCTACCCATCACTCCCTATTGTCTTACTGGCTTCTATCATTAACATTATGTAATGCTAATGACTGAATTTACATCTGGTCCCATAAGATGTTTGAGTTTAGCAATTATGGCCTACAGTCTTTATCTAATTGAAGACTATTTTATCATAATGGCCATGTTCACTTCCTAACTACCACCTATTTTTAAATTTTACTTCTTTTCATTTTAACTTTTATTTACAATTGTTTTTCTTCCTTTACTGGTAAATGGTGGTGAGGTACAGAGTAATACAGCATTGGCTTTTTCCGTTATACAACTATCACTTCTTTTAAAGCTCAAATGATGTCTATGACACAATTGCTTCTTTTTTCTAATATTCTACATAATGGATCCTTTTGCTGGAATCTTGGGCACCAGCGGTTTCTCCTGGTCATGAATTTCTGTTCTGTAGTGTGTCTTTGGTAGAAAGCAGCAATTTCATCTTTATACCAGTTGTCCTTCCTGGCATTGATTGATATGAATATAATCTTTCACTTTGTACATAGCTCTCTAGGTATGTTCTAGGTCCATTGTTTCTTTCCTGGTGAGAATCAAGAATATTTTCCCCCGGACTTTCTGCAGAAGCAGCTCTCTATGGAATCTTCTAGAGTTAATTATTCAATGCTATATCATTTTCAGAAGGTATTGGTTCAGGAAAAATTATTCAATGTCTTTATGCTTATCTAGAGGGAGGAAGACAATTCCAACAGCCTTTCCTTCTTGAGTTTCTAATTTTGACTCAGTCAGATTTGTCCCCATTTGTGGCTTCTGAATGAAAATTGTGTACAACACATTACTTTATTTAAGCAATGTCAAATTGTAGGTTTCTAAGGAAGTTGGCAGTGGCTTCAAAGTTTTCTACATTTGCACTACATGCAAAAGGACATATATGAAATAAAGCAACAGAAAAAGACTTGCTCTTAAGACTCAGAGTAAATATTCAAATTATGCTCCAGTAACTATTTAAATTGGAGCAATATATGTGGACAAAATTTATTTGTATATACTTTTTTTGGGAATACTAACATGCTGAACCCAAGGCCACATGCATAATTTATAAGTGCTCTACCACTGAGCTGCACCCCCAGCCCTTTTTAAATTTATTTTTAACATTTTTTATCTTAAGACAGGTTCTCACTAAATTACCCAGGCTGTTTCTGGTCTCAAACTTGGGATCCTTCTGCCTCTACCTCTGGAGTCACTGGAATTACAGGTGTGTACCACTGCAGTAGCCTGCAGCCGTAGCCCTGTGGCATCCGATCCTGTCAGATCTCAGGAAGCTAACCAGGGTCAGGCCTGGTTAGTACCTGGATGGGAGACCACCTGGGAACACCACAAGCTGTAGGCTTGGGAGAAGGACCTGGCAACCACCTCCCAAAAATCCATCTGCCATTGAAAACCCTATGAACAGCAGAGAAGCACTGACAATAGTGTTTCTCCTGTTGTACAGAGGGTCGCTATGAGTTGGATACCGACTAGACGGCACCTAAGAACAACAACAACATATAAGAGAAAATATTCAATAATTTGTTTTTGTGGGACTGGCTTATTTCACTTAACTTGATGATCTCAAGTTCCCTCCATTTTTCTGCAAGCAACGTAGTTTCATCCCTCTCTGTGTCCAAGTAAAATGCATTGTGTATATATACCACACTATTTTTGTCCACTACCTGTTGATGGGCATCAAGGCTGAATCCATATTTTTTGCTACAGAATCCAACATCACTTCATGATGAAAGTCTTGAATAAGCTAGGAATAGAAGACTCATACCTCAATATAACTAAGGATATAATATGATATGCCTATAGCCAGTGTTGCCTGAAGCTGTAGTGGCATCTGATCCCATCAGATCTGGGAAGCTAAGCAGGGTTGGGTCTGGTTAGTACTTGGATGGGAGACTTCCTGGGAACGCCAAGTGCTGTAGGCTTGGGAGATGGACCTCGCAACTGACTCCCAAAAATCAATCCACCATTGAAAACCCTATGAACAGCAGAGAAGCACTGACAACAGTGTTTAGCCTGTTGTATGTAGGGTCACTATGAGTTGGATACCAATTTGATGGCACCTAACAACAACAACACAGCCATTGTTATATGGAATGAGGAAAAACTGAAAGCATTTCTATAAAATCAGGAACAAGAAGAGGTTATCTACTATTACTACTTTTATTCAATGTAGTGCTTGAAATCTTAGCCAGAGCAATAATAGAAAAGAAATAAATGAAAAATGATGCAAATAAGAAAGAAAAAAATCAAATTATGCCTTTCAAATTATCAGATACTTAAAAGACACTAATACTATACTTAAAAGACACTAATGACCCAATCAGAAGACTGTTAGATATTATAAACACTTTCAGCAAAATAGTAGTAAACAAAAATAATATATGAAAATCAGTAGTTTTTCTGTATACCAACAATAAACTTACTAAAAAAGAAGTTAGGAAAATAATTCCATTCACAATATCTTAAAAGAATACTGAGGGACAAATTTATCCAAAAATATTAACGACCTCTACAATGAAAAATATGAAGCACTGAAGAAAGAAATTTTAAGACATGGTTATTGGGTGCTGTTGAGTCAAGTCTGACTCATAGTGACCCTCATAGAGTTTTCCATAGCTGACTGTTTCAGGATTGCTTCAGAAGTAGATTACTATGTCCCTCTCCAATTTTTGTGGTGCTGGGGATTGAACCAAGGGGATCAGAGAGTACAGAGCAGCACTCTACCAACTGAGCTAAACCCTACCCCTTAGAAGACATCTGTTGTTGTTAGAAGACACTACAAGGTAGAAAAACCTCCCATGTTCATGGATCTGGCAGAGTAAATATTGTTAAAATGGTCATATTACCAAAAACAAATCAATGTATTCTTCATAAAACTTCCAATGACATCCTTCACAGAAATAGAAAAAATAATCCTGAAATTCATATGGGTGCACAAAAAACCTCAAATAGCAAAAGCAACACTGAGCAAAAAGAGCAATGCTGGAGGTATCGCAATACTTGACTTCAGACTATACTACAGAGCCATACTGAGAAAAAAAAGCATGAGATTTGCACAGAAAGTACATGTAGACTAATGGAATAGAAGACCCAGAAATAAACCCAAGCAGCAACAGCTATCTGATTCTTGAGAAAGGTGCCAGAATCATACATTGGAAAAAAGACAGCCTCTTTAACAAGTGGTGGTGGGAAAACTGGATATCCATAAGTAAAAAACTGACTTTCACCCTGTACAAAAAATCAACTCAAAATTGATCAAAGATCTTAATGGAAGAACTGAAACTTTGCTTGGAGGCATGACACATATCTCTAATCTCAGCAACTTTGGAATTTGAGGCAGGGGAATTGAGAGTTTGGGAACAGAGCCAGCCTAGGTAACTTAGTGAAAACTTGTCTCAAAATAAAAAATAAAAAATGAGGCTGGTGGTACAACTCAGTGTACAGCATTTGTCTAGATTGCATGGGCCCTGGGTTCAACCTCCCAGAACTGGGGGGAAAAAAAAAACAAAATAATTAAACTTTAAAACTACTAGGGGAAAATACTTCAAAACATAGGCAATGACTTTCTGAATTGCACTCCAAATAGCTCAAGAAATAAGAGTAAGAATTGACAAGTGGAATTTCATCAAGTTAGAAAACTTCTGAACGCAAAAGAAACAACTAAGTGATGAGACAGCCTATAGAATGGGTGAAAATCTTTACCAACTACTCCTCTGGCAGAGAATATCTAGATATATAAAGAACCCCAAAAATTAACAAAAGAGTAAATAATCCAATCAATAAATGGGCAGTTTTTAATTGAAGAGGTAAAATGAATACATTAATAATGTACAATAAACACATGAAAAAAGCTCAACAACCTTAGCCATCAGTAAACTGAAAATTCAAACTATTGAGATTCCACCTCACCCCAGTTAAAATGGTTATCATCAAAAGAAGAAAAATAGCAAATGCTAGTGAGGATAGGGGTTGGGTAGTGGCTGCTTATTCACTGCTGGTAGCAGTGTAAATCAGTCCAGCCACTATGCAAATCAGTATTGAAGTTCTCCAAAGAATTGAAAATAGGACTTCTATTTCATCCAGCCATCTGACTTTTGGAATATAAACTCTAAAGTATCAAAGTCAGCTTACTATAGAGATACCTATATATCTATGTTTATTACAGCAGTATTCACAATAGCCAAATTAAGAAATAATGATTTAAAATATGCCAAATTTCCATAAAATAATAAACCACACATCCAAGAAAGACAAAGAATTCCAAATAGAGGAAACACAAAGCCATATCAAGGGACATTAGAAGAAAATTATTAATAATCAAGGATAAAGAGAAAATCTTAAAAACAACTAGCCATTAAAAGACATGTTTTATACAAAGGAACAAAAGTAAGAATAACAGAATTATAATTTGAAACTATCCGAGAAGCTGGACTTTATGAGGAAGAATGTGGCATCAAGATTGGAGGAAGACTCATTAACAACCTGCGTTATGCAGATGACACCACTTTGCTTGCTGAAAATGAAGAAGATTTAAAACATTTACTGATGAGGATCAAAGATCATAGCCTTCAATATGGGTTACAACTAAACATCAACAAAACAAAAATCCTTACAACTGGGCCAGCACGCAACTTCATATTAAATGGAGAAAAGATTGAGGTTGTCCAAGATTTTGCTTTGCTTGGCTCTATAATCAACACCCGTGGAAGCAGCAATCAAGAAATCAAAAGATGCATTGCTCTAGGAAAAGCTGTGGCAAAAGATCTCTTTAGAGTATTGAAAAGCAAAGATGTCACATTGAAGACGAAGGTGTGTCTGACTCATGCCATGGTATTTTCAGTGGCATCATATGGTTATGAAAGCGGGACATTGAACAAGAGAGACAGAAAAAGAATTGATGCTTTTGAACTGTGGTGCTGGAGACGTCTATTGAATATACCATGGACTGCCAAAAGAACCAACAGATCTGTCCTAGAAGAAGTACAACCAGAGTGCTCCTTGGAAGCAAAAATGGCCAAAGTGCGTCTTACATATTTCGGACATGTAGTCAGGAGAGAACAATCCCTGGAGAAGGACATCATGTTTTGCGTTGGCAGGTCAACACAAAAGAGGAAAACCCTCCACCAGATGGATTGACACAGTGTCTGCAACAATGGGCTTAAACATAAATAAGATCGTTTGCCTGGCACAGAATCGGCAAGTGTTTTGATCTGCTGTAC